>JANHFL010001955.1:125186-150328 GCA_032468155.1 Oxyrhabdium leporinum | reverse complement strand
CAACAACAACAACAATAATAATAATAGTAATAATAGTAATAATAATAATAATAATAGAAGGAACTGGAGAAGATAACAAAATACAAAGACCAGCAAATAGAAGTAGAACAACTATGGAAAAAGTAAATGTAGTACCAATAGTAATAGGTACCTTGGGTACAATCACGAAACAATGGAGTACCACTTGAACATCATTGGCATTGACAAATCAATCATCAGTCTATTGCAAAAGGCAGTTTTACAAGAATAGTTTACATCCTGCAACAATACCTCCAACACCATCAAACATCCACAAATGCCTATCCCATGTCCTTGGGAAAGACTTGATAGGCAAACAAAAATGCCCAATCCAGTCTGAACATCTGGCTGACTATGCGATTAACCACATATACAATATAATCTGGATCTAAAAGTAATCCAGTTTTGAGCAGCACAAACAGAGCTGGTTCATCCAAGTGCCTGAGGGAATATTTGGATCTGTAATGCCTTAGGAAAGCCTAAAACTGGGGCCATCTGTGGGAGAGGCTGTCCATAATGCAACGTTTTTTATTTTAATTGATGGATCTCTTCAAAGTAAGAATGGGAAATAATAGCAATGATTGAAATCAATCAGGTGCTCGGTGTGCATTAAATTCAGAAATTATTGGGTAAAAATATTATTCAATATACTTTGTTCAATCAAGATAATGCTTTAGCAGTCATTAAGCAGCATATTACATCTTGAATTTGCAGAATAACATGCTATTGCTTGTTCAAAAGGTCTTTTCTTCCATCCTGATTTTCCTCTAGTCTATAGGGATTATTGGCAAAGATCTTCAAATTGTGTATGTAAGAAAGTTTATGAATATGACAAATTCAAATGGGCAACTGTTGCTTTTATTTTCTCTTTTTGGTCAATCATGTTTAATTCTCAAAGACTGGATAAGTCCCTGAAGTTTTCTTGGCAAGGTTTTCAAAAATAATTTGCCATTGCCTCTTTCCTAGGGGCTGAGAGAAAGTGACTGTCCCAAAGTCACCCAGTTGGCTCTGTGCCCAAGGCTCACAGGCTCTGTGCCCAAGAACTCACAGTCTCCTGGTCTCTAACTTGATGCCTTAACCACTAGACCAAACTTGCTTTCAAGTAGTAATATAGACTTGCACAAATGTACCAGAACAGTTTGTCTCATAAGCTTGTATTGAGGATAAAATATATAACTAAATGCAACTCCATATTCAAGCAAAACTTGGCTATTATGTGTGCATGCTCAGCTAATCCAAAGAAAATGTTAACTCTGAAAATGTTAACAAATTCATTTTTATTTTGAGACTAATCTGTGCATAGTTCTTAGTGATTGGCCTCAGCCTTCCACTACTTGATATTCTTCAGATGCATAAGGTTGCAAACACTTGTTGTTTCCAATAGCCAGTAATGATGATAGTTGGGTATTATGGCAGTTGTAGTTTAGCTTATGAATGAGGAAATTCAATTTAACTATTCTTAAGTTTCCTCTTAATTGAACAAAATTATAGCCAAATAATGGGGGCAAGGGGAAAACTACATAGTAGTTTTGAAGCAAATTGATAATCAGGTTCTGATATTGATTGAAGAATCTGGGGGGCTTGTGTGTGGGGGTGTGTGTGTGCAGATAAGAGGGCCAGTTGGTCTAGTGGTTAAGGCACCAAGCTAAAAACCAGATTTTGAGTTCTAGTCCCATCTTAGGCATCAAAGGCAGCTGGGTGACCTTAAATCAGACATTCTCTCTCAGCCCAATCCAACTCACAGGGTTGTTGTGGGGAAAAGAGGAAGAAGTTTTATGTATGTTTGCAACCTTGAGCTACTTATAAAGTAAAACAGGTAGAATAAAAAAATCTAATAATAAAATATGTATATTACTGAACTTCTTAAAAACTACACATGCATTAAAGGCAAACATAATATCCTATTGCCTAATTTTTAGATCTGTGCAGGGGTCTTGGCTCACTAGAAAAGGCAACAACATATCATGCCCTTATTAAATCAAATGCATCGAGGGATTGCGTCGAAATTAGAGAAGCTTTCACCTATACCTTGTATGTACATTGTTTTCTGGATGAATAAGGATCCCGTGTTATCAGGGTCTAGGCTTATATAGAAGCCATCTCTCTTTCATAATTGCAGACTTCACTATGAATGTGCAAGTAATTGTAGCAAGTGACGAGTTTTCAATGCATTAATGGGATGGAAGATTCTATTCTTTCCTTAGCTGGCGAAACCTCTCTCTATAATATTACATGTCACTTTTGATAAGTATGATGTAGGATTCAAGTAAATAGAAAATAATTCAGAAGACAGCAAAAAAATGCCTTAGCCATCCTCTTAACTCCTAAATCCTACGAAGCAAAGATTGAGAAAGCTTGTTATGTTTACCTTTGAAAAAAGAAATGTTGGCACTAAATGACTATACTCTTATATCAGAATGACTATGATACAGAAAAAGACCATTATTCTATTAACCAGTATATAGGGCGTTAAATATTGGATTTTAAGTTAAGTAAATTTTACTTGAAATATTAAAAGCAGTGTGACCCTAGAATCAGTTGTCTACAGAACTGGTTATCTTTTTATATGTATTCAAGTAGAGTAGAGGCTGAGAACCATTTGTGAAGAATGTTTTGCTGCAGGGTGATTATAATGACCATTTTAAACAATATTAGTTTTAGTTTGCTGCATATTGTGCTATTCTACCTAGAGGGATATGCACAAATTATTTTGTGGGGTTTGATTACTTGGAGTGAAGAGTAGTTTCATACTGTGTACTTCTACTGATCTTGGATCTGCTTTAGGAAATATTGTTCTCTTCTTTCAAGCTGAGATTGGATGATTTTGAAAAAGGTTAAACAGCGTTAGACTTAAGGTGGGAGACCTCTAGGAAATGCCAGTACTTTTGGCTGAATGGAAAACTACTTTGCCACTTGTAGGTGGCACTGAATAACAACCACCAAAACTGCAGCAACAAGAAACAACCTCCACAAGGACACATCCATATGGTTAATAGAAGTTTCCCTGCCCTTTTCAAGTCAAAATGAATGGCTTGACCATTTTCTTTAATAATGTATATTTTGCTTAAGATTTTTTTTTTCAAAAAGAAATCACCCTTATTATAAATTTCATAGTTAATTTGGTTCAGTTCTTGATTATCTTTTTTTTTGCCTCTTAAAAAGAAATATAAATATATGTTGCCAATAAGGCAAATACAGAAAACCTGAGGGCATAGTTACTGAAATTCTTTCCCAAACTATTTCATTCATTCATTCATTCATTCATTCATTCATTCATTCATTCATTCATTCACCACCCAACCATCTTACCATAGGGTAACTATGTTCCAGAGGGAAGGAACAACAGCAGAGAAAACCCTCCTCATGGACCCCACCAGCCAGAATAATTGGACAGACAGGATCCACAGCATGCTTCTTCTGATACCACAAGTGGTATGGGCCAACCACAGTGGGCCAACCGCCAGTGGGGTGAGACAGTCCCTCAAATAACCTGGATCTAAGCCATGAAGGGCTTTAAAGGTGATCACCAACACCTTGAATTGCACCCGGAAGCAGTCTGGTAACTAATGCAGCTCGCGGATCAGTGGTTTTACAGGGACCATTCTTGGGGGCCCTAAAACTACCCACACTGCCACACTCTGCACCAGCTGTAACTTCCAAATGCTCTTCAAGGATAACCCCTTGTAGAGCGCATTACACTATTCCAGCAGTGAGATGACTAGGGACTGAATGACTGAGCGTAGGGAATCCTGGTGGGTCCATGAAAGGCCGCAACTGGTGCACAACATGAAGTTGTGCAAAGGTTCTCCTAGCCACGACTGCCACCTATTCCTCAAACAGTAGTTGCGAATCCACAAGAACCTCAAGTTATAGACTGGTGCCACTCCGTCCAGAGTTAAAGATGACAAAGTCCCCGTAGCCCTGTGTACCGAAAGCCATTTTTTCTTACCAGGATTCAGTCAAAGCCTGTTGTCCCCCACAGTCTCCAGGCACTGTGAAAGGGTGGCCACAGTATCACTTGGGTCATCAAGAGTGGAAATATAGAGTTGGGTGTCATAATCAAGAAAATCATTAGGCTTGGAGTGGCTGAGAAATCATTTTTCTCCTCACTGGGTGATACTTCATTCCACAATGAGTAGGAACAGAAACAAGATTCTTGTTATTCTGGAATCTCAGAGTTTAAGACTAGAATGTGAACTAGAAGAACAATGCTATTGTTTTCATTTACAGTTGTTATTTCTGGAATGACTTTATTGTGGAAAGAGTAAAACACAACCACATAAGCAAGCGTTCTCATGGGATAAATAAAGTGGAAATCATTTACCAAAGGATGAAAAAAATTAATAAAGGAAACAATTCATATAGTATGTTCATCATGAAATGCTGGTCTGTTCTGTTGTTTTAGCTTTCCACTTACAATCAAAAACATTGTCCTGCAGTAAACATTATCTCACTTTTTCAAGCAAAACAAAACGCCTCAGCCTATGCTTACATAGACTGAAATAAAATTGAATATATTCATTTTATGCAAGATTGCTTCTAAGTGAAAAATATATAAATGGCAACTATGAGAGGGATGTGTAGTCACCAAGATATTTTGTGTTAGATAGACAGACAGACAGACAGACAGGCAGGCAGGCAGGCAGGCAGGCAGGCAGGCAGGCAGATAGATACTATAGTAATTCCAATAGTAATGTTTAATTGTTTACTAACCTTGAATATAGAAATCCTCAACTTTGTTTAGTGACCGTTCAAAGTTACAGTGGCACTGAAAAAAATGACTTATGACCGTTTTTCATACTTAGGATAATCGCAACATCCCCATGGTCATTTGATCAAAATTTATTTGCTTGGCAACTGACTCATATTTATGACAGTTGCATTGTCCCGGGGTCCTGTGATCAGCTCATGCAACTTTCTGACAAGCAAAGTCAATGGGAAAGCCAGATTCACTTAACAACCGTGTTTCCAACTTATCAGTTGGAGTTATTTGCTTAACGACGGTGGCAAGAAAGGTCATAAAGTGGGGCAAAGGTCCTAACAAGTTTCTTGCTTAGAAAGAGAAATGTTAAACTCAATTGTGGTCATATGTCGAGGATTACCTGTATGATATTAGATTAGTTCTTCAATGATGAGCAGCCAGTAGCCTAGTTAAAATTCCAAAGGCAAAAAGTAGAAGATGAATTTCAATGTGGCCTAGATGGACGTCTGCTTCTTCTCCTGAACATTTCCACCCACATCAGAGGACTTTTGGGGGATGCTGTGGAAGCTACACAGGAGGAGAATTCATTCTGCCAACTCTGTTCCAAGAGCATGAGGACACATTTGGACTCCACTTAATCATATCATAATGATGTAAGATTGCTGATTAGTTGAATAGCAAGTTTCATAATCCTTTACATAGATAGATTAACAGAGTTGGAAGGGACCTTGTAGGTCACCTAGTCCAACACCCACCCCGCCCAAGCAGGAGACCCTACACCATCTCGGACAAATGGCAGTTCAATCTCCCCTTGAAAGCTTCCAGTGATTTAGCTCCTTTCTGTTGAACCATCTGAAGAAGCTAAGTAAGAAATATAAAATCCATGAGCATTTCGTATATTATCCCCATATGGGATAAAGAAATAGTGTCTTGTAAACTGTTACATGAATAAAAAAGTAGATGGTGAAGATCGGTCCATGATTTGAAAGCTTGCCAAAGGATTTCACAGGACATATTATTGTGTCACACTAATTTCCGTGCAGATAAACTGACTGTAGACTGGTTAACACGGTTAAAATAAATTTATATTTCTTCCCTTTTTAGTTTGCTGTTTTGTGGTTCACAAGAGGTGCCATGAATTCGTTACTTTTTCTTGTCCTGGAGCTGACAAGGGACCTGACACTGATGTAAGTACATTGGATTTTTATTATTTCATTCATTTTACTGCATTAATTGTTTTGAAAAGTCCTTGGAAAACTAGAATACCTTAATTTGCTCTTTTCTGCATTGTGCCTTATAATTTTATTTGGCACTGGATAACTGCAAATTAGGGACATCTACGAGCAGGTAATGATAGAAACAAACAGACAAACAAAAATAAGGATACAGAATGTAGAAAAGAGGATGCACAAAGATTCTTCCTGGGATTTTCCTCGAAAGAGATTCTAGCAGATGTAGATCTCATCAGAAATGGCATGCTTTCTTTTAATAACAGCTTTTATTTCTATTTAATTACCTGTAGCAACTCTATCATTTATTTATGGTTTTGGAATGCCTGATATAGTGTACAGAGGCAATTTTGTCAAGTACAGGGAGTAAGTTACTCTATGACAATATGCTGTTTACTACTCTAAATGTATAAGAACTAGTTCATCACATCACACTAAGTTTTATTATGGCATGCTTTGGTTTGGCTTAGCATGAAACGTAAAGTTATCCATTTTGTGCAGATTATCATTTGCAGTAAAAAAAGACAATTTGACTCCCTAGAGATACATTAAGTGTCCAAGCTCCATAATTGTAAAAAATTCTTAGTATGATTTCCCATTTTACAGTACTGTTTTTTTTAATTTAAGCTTATGATAATATAAAATACAAATAGAAACTGTTAATAAGGGAATAAGGGAGGAAAAAGTAATGGAAAGGGAATGCAAGATAAAGGGGAAAGAAAAAAAAGATTGACTTCTGATTTTTTTGATGCAGTAAAATACAAAATACAGTTACAATTTCAACTTTTTGCTTACACATTGAGTATATATTAACCATTTTTTAGCAACAAACTAATTTAATCATCAAAACCACAAATCAAAGTTTCATTTTCCCCTGTTTTAATCATAAAGTCTAGAAGCGATTTCCAATAGAAACAAAACTAAATACATCTTCTCTTTAATTAAAACAGTTAATTTTGCCATCTCTGCCAACTGCATCACTTTTTCCATCATTCTTCCATTATGGGAATCAATTGTAGCACTGTAAGGGTAGAAACTCAGGCAGAGTGAAGTCCAAGTCCTATACTAGTGTGGACACAAACATAACATAAAGAAGTGATATTGGTATTGGAGAAGGCTCCTGATGGATAACTGTCTCCTCCTTGGATAACCAAGAAAGCAAATAAATACATCATAGAACCAATCAATACCAAGTTCCCACTTGATGCTCTTGTTGCATGCTTTTATAGAGCTATGTGATCCTCTACATTAAATAAATGAATGAATGAATAAATAAATAAATAAACCTGGTCACGTGATACCAACCTAATGATGCATAATCAGTGAATCAATGGGTTGATTCTTTCTCACCTAGAGATACCACAAATTAAATATATAATATTTTGTATACGGAGTAGATGCTTTGATATAGAATAATGGCTTTTCATTTCAATGCATATACGAGTGACTTTCCTAAAACCAGAAATAGCAGTAAGCCATTCCCAGATAACAACCCAAATCAAATTGAAGTCCATTGACTCCAATGCCAAAGCATAGGTTCCATTTTTTTAAAATCACTCTAGCCACTCTATATAGTGAATTCTACAAGATTATGCCTTATGAACACAATATGAATTTTAGGTTACCCTAAATTTGATTTCTGTTGCTTTTCTTCCCAGTTCAAACCATTAATGATAGATTATTGCATCATAAATAATTCCACTTGCAGGAATGTATGCCCAGTTTCCAAAGAAGCTACAACATGCCTAGATTCAAAACCTGAGAAGATGCAATTTATTTTAGAACTTCAAAAATTTTCTGTTTTTCAGATGTGTTCAAAGAAAATATAGAAACTTAGGTAGATACAGCCTAAGTCTATCACTCTGAAGATGACTCAGCCACGATAAACTATAAAATTCATACAATGAGGCTTTTCTAGAATTTATTACTAGAATGTTAAATGCTGTGGACACTCAGAACTCAGAAAGCAGCTTAGTGTCACACAGAGACTTCTGTTCATAGGGGAGTCAGAAATATTGTGCATTTATGGATCTTCACTTATCTCTGAAGAGGCTTTCAGGATTTCAACACAATATTATAAATCTTTATTTTCCATGAATCCCAGGATCATTCCTTAAATCTCAAGTGAATTCAAATGGTATTTATGTTGACGATATCACAATAAGTTGGTCAAAAAATAAGCAGATTTTGTTTTTCTGTGTTGAACATTGTTCTCTTTGGCTGGTGATTTTCTTACAGAAAACATGTTCCAGAAGATACAGATATATAATCTGAGAGAATTTGTTTTTAAATTTGCAGAGCCATATTGGAAGAGCATAGAAAAAAAATAATTTTGTTAGAAATTGCAATGCCACAGAGAAGGATAGAATTTTGTTTTTGCTTATTTATTTCTTTTTATTGCCACCTTTATTATCTTTACAAATAAGGTGGTAAGCATATCCAACGTACCTTCCTCCTATTTTCCCATAACAACCACACTTAGTTGGGCTAAGAGAGAGTGAATGACCCAAAGTCACCCAGCTGGCTTTTATGGCTAAGGCTCCCAGTGCCCTGCTCATGCTTATATGCCTATGCTACAGTTAATAGGATACCTCCAGTTCATCAGCGGTTAATTAGTGCAGGTTTTCATTTCTGAATTGGGTCAGCTGCTTGCTTCCCATTATAAGACAATCTATTTTGTGCACAATGTTCTCTTAGGAAATGGTATTTATAACTAAATCACATTTAAAACTGATCTTTTCAGTCCACTCCAAGATTCCTGTTGAACAAAAAGAATCCTTAATCCTTGAAAAATATTTGATTTAGTTATTTCTCATACTTCTAGAGCAACTATTGGTAAGTTTGCTTATTAGTTTGTTTGTCAGATTTGTATAGCTGCCCATCTCATAAAAAGGACTCTGGGCCACATACAACAATCCACATATATAAAACAATCAGTATGAAATGTAAGAATTGGTATTAAAAGATAAAATATTACAAAAACGAAATATACAAACCCTAGGCAGAAAGAAAATAAGAATAGCCAATTCAACAATAGAGCCATCTAGGCATGTATCCTGGTACCCAGGGAGCCCCAGGCTTGGTGACCTAACCAGATCTTGAGAGGCTTTTGCAATATCGAAAGGGATGGAGATGATCTAATTTCAGGGGGAGGAATGCTCCATTTGGGTCAGTGCACCATGACAGAGAAGGCATGTGTCTCTTGGAACCCATCTAAATGTAGATCCTTAGCTGACAGGACCTGCAGCACACCATCTTTTCTTGCAGAAAATTTGAGGCTCTGCAAATATTTTTGCAGGAATGTATTGTTTATTTATTTGTCAGCTTGCAGCCTATCTTAATTTTTACCAAGGGTTCCTTTTGATAAGAAGTATATTCCCCAGGTTGGTTGAGCTTTCCTTTGCTCCTTGCATAATCTGATGTAAAAAGCTGCCTTGAACTATGAGTTATGTGGCTAATTAAATTTTATATATTATTTACACATTAAACGAATGTATATGACCACCCACATCACACCTAGATGACTTCAGGCAGTTTACAACATTTAAAAATCCATAACTTAAAACCTATAAACACTCCATCCCATCTCACTCCACCCTCTATCGCAGGAACAACACAATCAAACTAAAAAATTGATCAACTCCATCTCCATTCATGGTACCTAGGCTTGTTGACAAAACCACACTTTTATGGCCTTTCGAAAAAGCAACAAACTGACCATACTTCAGTGGGAGTGATATTCCATAGAGTGAAGACGACCAACAAGATTAAAATTAAAATTAAGAAAAATATTTTTTTTGCTAAATACCGGTAGTTACTATATTGTAAGTGGCTTTTAATTGTTTGCTGCTCAGTCCCTTGTCTGAGAGGAAGAGCTAGAGAAAGTGACTAAATCAATAATAAATAAACAGATGGTAAAAATTAATTCCATTATATTAGAATTCTGTTGTACCTCTGTTTGCTTGAGATCACATGGTTTCGTTGCAAATAGCTATTTCATTTAAAAATGAGCTTTATTAGAACTTCAGTTTTGATCCAATTCATGATATATTAGCTTCAGCATGTCATGTATCTGCCTATTACCCTCTTAATATTTTTAGATTAGTATTTTATGCAAGATGTATATAATATTAAAGAAGATTTTGTTGCTGTGGAAATTGGGGAAGAATGGTTCATTTTGATATATCTTCATACACTGTTAAATTACACTGTGGAGCTGAATATTTAAAATCTACTTCATGTGCCAAGAAACCTTGAAATTATCTTCAGATGAACTACTTTTCCAATACTTTGCAGTTATATCCTGAGGTTTTAGAACATTATTTCCTGAAGTTAAATGGAATAAATGGAATATCTTCTTTGCTAATAACATCTTCCTCAATATGGTGTCCTCCAGACATCCTGAAGTGAAACTCTCAGCATTGTAATAGTTAGAGGGCATCATAATGGAAAAATATTATTTTGTGAATATTGTGGCTTTAGTGCATTTCTCAAAGCACTCTTTTTTTCAACCTCTAAAAGGTCCCGCCCTCCCCTGGCCTAGACAATTGGAATTTATAGCTTTAAAAATTACAAATGCATACTCTTCATTAAAATAAATGATTATATTTGTGATCAGTTATTTCAGGATAATTCCAATATAAAAAAAAAACAAGTTCCTCAAACATTAGGTTACAGTCCTCATTCAGCAACTGCCTCTTTTAGTGACCATTTTAAGTTATGACAGTGATGAAAAAGAAATTTTGTGACCAATCCTCACATGTACGATTTATCAGATTTGTAAAGCAAAGGAAAGCTGAAACAAGATTATAAACATAGTTGTGGTTTCTCTTAATGGCCACTTTGCTTAACCAGGTTGCTGGTCCCAGTTGTGGTTGTTAAGCGAGGACTGCCTATATTTCCTTAAAAATTCATCACTGAATCATCACTGAATCATCAAACCACTAGGTTTGTTTACGTGAGGTTTTTTGTTGTTGTTCAAGTGTATGCAAATCCTTTGAGGAATATGAAATTACACAAGATTCACAGTTGCTGCTATTTGATAGCACCATTTGGGATATAAATTAGAGCAAAGAGAGTAGGTAAACTGTCTGAAACACTAGATAGCAACTCCTCTTAACCAATAAACGACGAATGATTATTTCATACTTAATTCCTGAAATAGGAAAAGTAGTGCCTGCACATTTGGCAAAATGCATTTCCTTCATTCTTATGCAACAAAATGTCTCCTAATTTGAAAGTGGTTTCTAGTGAATAAAACTCACTCCGAACAAAACTGAGCACTCGTATTTACCCATAAAAATCTCACCTCTGAGATTTTCAATGTCATCTCTACCAGATTACCCAAATCAATAAGCAATTAGAATTTGAAGGAATTATACGTTTCCCAGGACAATTTGCTCCCCGCTTCCCAAAGAACCCCTCATCCTCAGCACCAATAATATATGTAATATTAAAGTTTGAAACCTTTGCTGTTAATCAGACAATGTGGATTCTGTGCGGTGACCCACTTTATTTCTGTTCACAAGATTTTAAATGCATTTTTCTTTATATTAAGCCTTTCCTTAACATAAGGAGGTCATATTGATGTTACTTGTGAGAATTATAGCATGAAGAAGCCTCATTTAAAAGCTGTTATTTGATACAGGTAGTCCTTGATTTAACAATCATTTGTTTAGTGACCAAAATTACAACAGGCACTGAAAAGTGATTTGTGACCGGTTTTCACATGACCATTGCACATCCCCATGGTCACGTGATCAGTTTTTAGGTGCTTGGCAACTGACATGTACTTATGACAGTTGCACTGTCCCAGGGTCATATGATCCCCATTTGTAACCTTTCCAGCTGGCTTCTGACAAGCAAAGTCAAGGGGGGGGGTTGATTTGTTTAAAGACCGCATGATTCACTTAACAACTGCAGTAATTCACTTAACAACTTTGGCAATAAAGGCCGTAAAATGAGGCAAAATTCACTTAACTGCTCTCTTAGCAATGAACATTTTGGGCTCAATTGTTGTCATAACTTGAGGATTGCCTATATAATCTTTAAAATGAAAATAAACTATATATATATTCAAGTTTCTTGCTCATCTTTCCTATCCAAATCTTGAATGCTTCCCTATTCTGTTCAATACGGAAACAATTTAGTCTTCTTATATATGTGAGAAGCAGAAACATTTAAGGAGCAGTATGATTGTGTGGTAAATATAGGCAATAGTAATTACAAATAAGACTCACAAACACCTTTTTAAAAGTTTTTGATAAAATTCATTAGCGCCATTTTACTCTAAAAATGGGAGAGATTAATTGCTCATCAGAGCTTTGGAACTGTTACTCTCAAGCAATACACCTAATGGTGGTACAAAAAAAGGGGGTGAAAATTCTGAGAGCAGTCTGAGCATCTGTTGGGTGAGGATGATGATTAGCTGTTCTGTTAGCTGATTATGGACTTCTTCTTGATTGCACTTTGTATGTTGTGGCACACTCTTACAGAAAATGGTGAAGTAACTGAAATAATTCTCCTGGGCTGGAATACCTGAAGTAAATCTATATGTATTTTTGAAAGTAGGCAATTCTTTTTGTATGACTCATGCACTTCTATACACTTGATTAAACCTGATGAGTTTTAAGGCACTGAAAACTGTTTGAACAAGCAAACAAATTTCCTGCCCTAGAATTTTTCTGTTAAATCAAGATTTTACATAAGATTATGCATTCGAGTTAAATCATTTCTAAATGATTTTGCAACAGCATTTTTTTAACCCAGTTAGTTTTGTTTCATTGTGTCATACACCAACTGAAATATACCATGTTGAAACCAGAAACTCATAATAAATGGCAAACGTAGGACGATTACATGAAGCTTTTTCTAAATTAGGTAGCTATATTCTTTTCCTGTTGTGTGTCAGAACTATGTGATTCAAATAATGATAATTTAATTTCAACCTTTTTTTTTTCAGTAAGCAGATGTAATTTGGGATAATCCCAGATTTATATGGGATTGAGTGGTAAACTCTCGAACCAGGGTTGTTGTTTTTTTAATGTTTCATAATAATTAACTTCTGCAGAAGTTACAGTTGGTCCTTCATCTGTCTCAGTTGCTTCTGCTTGACCTGCACAGTGTGATAGTAGATAGGTGAGGGGCATCTCGTGATCAACTCATAGATTAAGTGAATTAATGGAAGAGCAGTAGTACTGAATTGAACAGCTCTTCTTCTTGGGTAAAAATGAGCATCCATATTAGGACAGCAGACCCAAGTGCACTAGGAATTGCAGTACTATCGGCATTCACCAATCCAAGAAGTGCATTTCTCTTCCCCTTAGTGTTTTTACTATATGGGAGAGAGAGAGAGAGATTCCCGGGAATATGAAATATATTGCATAGCAGGGTGTGCATCCTTTGGGCCACAAACACCATTTGTGCTGCTGTACTTCTGCCATTGAATTGATAAGATCACATTGCAGAAATTCAGTGGCAAAATTTGATGTAGGAGAATGGAAGAAGTTAAGAGAATGGAAGAAGTTTGCTTCCCAGAGTGTCATCTTAGGAGAATTATGGAGGGCATATATCAGATGAGATCTGGATATCCCACCCTCCTTTTTTTTTTGTACTAGAACATCAAAAGCAAATTTACCAATAATGATTGAAGGCTCCCTGAGAAGCTTTAATGAGGTGTCAGAAATTAATTTGACACAAATCTCTCATAGGACTTTTGTTTTTAAGCTGGGAGGAAGCAAATGGAGGAAACAGTTACAGCTGAAAAACCTAAGAGAGAGAATTTGAACTAGGAAGGAAACTGGTCACTTGACCCTTCTGATCTGTCCAAAATCAAATAAAGAAGGAAAGGGTGCCAAGGTCTTTAGTGTCAACATGAATCCAAATAAATAAACACCATGGCAAAATATAACTACGTGGAACCTGTTAGATGAAGGGATGAAAGGATAAGCAACTGATGTCAGGAATTCCAGAGGAATCAGGTGGAATATATCCTCACAAGCATACTCTCTAAGGAAATTACAAGGGATCTGTGAGCTCAAGGCTCTTTGACTAAATTTGCTTTCCTTAGCCTTCCTCTGGTCGCAACTGGGGTCATGTGATCCCCTTTTGCGACCTTCTGGCAAGCAAAATCAATGGGGAAGCCAGATTCACTTAACAACCTAACTTAACAAGCACAGTAATTGACTTAACAACTGTGGCAAGAAAGGTTGTAAAATGGGGCAAAACTCACTTAATAATGGTCTTGTTTGGCAATGGAAATTGTGGGCTCAATTACTGTTATATGTTGAGGACTACCTAAGAATAATTATTATTCATTATTTCTAGGATATGGATATATGCCAGTATGCAGCCAGTGTTTTTCTGCCGTAAGATAAACATCTGAGTCAGGCATCCCTGAAGCACCACATAAACTTAGTGAAATAAATAAGTAAACAATTCAACCATTAAATGGCATAACTTTTCAACTCTGATTTAACAATAAGTTCTACTTTTATCAGACAACATAGGTTAGAAAAAGATGGTGGCATTTTTAATTTAATATTTGCACATGTGAGTTTTAAAAAAATCAAAAGCCCTTTAATGCCGAAAGTAGGGAAAACTGCATCTTTTTTCTACTATCTCTCTTCCCTGAATCTTTGTATCTACTGTAGTTACCAAGGAAACTGATCACTGACACAGTTTGTTGAACAGCATATAGCAGGCTCCCTGAAATCTTTCCGATCCTTAATATTTCCCAAAGCTTTCCCTTGAAAGTCCCTTGTTCTCCTAAACAAATCTTCCAATCTTTTTGCTTAACCATTTCTAGTAACAAAGACTACACCACATTGGCATATTTTATTTTGTATGATTTACTTTTTGCACAAAAAAAATACACATTATGTACACCCCAGGTAATATAAATAGCTTATCTTAGATAATATACAGATAGTCTTAGTCAATCCCTAAATTTTATCTGCCGAGGGAGCCAGTGCGTACCATATACTACTTTCCATCCATCACAAAAGTTGGTGTCCTTCAGTTGTGTCGAATTTTAGGTGATTATGACCATAAGATCTTCTTATAATGACAAGTATAGTATATTGATCTATCATCTATAGCTATATAGACAAATATATAGCATAACTATAAAAATGGTTAGAAAACAGCTTTCACACTTGAGGATGGTAGCTAGTTAATCCTAATCTGCACTTTTTAAATTGACATGTTTAGACATTCAGATTGCTTCTTCTACTGTGTTCACCAGTTAAATTGAAATATTAATATTCACAATTTGATCCTCTATCCAAAAATATCATTTCTAAAGGCAAAACTAGCTTTGCGTTCTTCATGCTGAGGGAAATGATATCCTGTATTAAAACAATGAAATGTACATAGCCGTTCACCAATGATTTTTATAATTCATTGTTATGTGTATATATACATACATACATACATGCACACAGACACACACACACACACACACACACACATATATATATAAATATATAGATATAGATATAGATATAAATATATATAAATATTATGGATAGTTTAAGCAACTCCCTATAATTACGTTGCCTGAGAAATCTTAGATGTCCAGGCTTCAGGAAGGCTAAGGTAAAATTCCTGTTCATTAGAGAGTCACAAATGAAGACTTTTGAGTGGTTTTTTAAACCTTTGGCTTTGCTTTAGATGCAATAAAATGTTTTTATAGTCCCATCCGTATAGAACAAATGAACACAGACAGTTTTTCTAAATGAGTTGGTAACAAACATAGGGCAGCAGAACAGAGATGAATTGAATTTTCAATAGACAGAATGAAAGCTGATGATTGCTGAGAAGCCTGAACAGAGTTTTATCTCTGGGGAAATTATACAGAATTTGGAATTGACACAGTATCTCTATAAAGATGATTAAAGTGAGCCAGCTTTAGAAAGACTAAGCCTCTAGAAAAGTTAGAGCTTTCACTGGGTGAATTTGGTGGTATTTTCCTTAGTGCATGCTTATTATGCATATGGAAGTTGAATCAAACGGAAAGTTGTCATTTTTGTGACCGTAGGAGAAATCTTAGTCATGGAGTGCTGAGTCCATATAAGAGTGAAAAAGCAAAAGTAAGTGAGGGAGGATGTAAGATTTATGGGACAGAAATAAATTTGTTGTACTTATTCTTAGGCTATTTATTTTGAGAGGAATGATAAAGTTGCTCTTCCTTTCCATATTGATAAGGCTTTGCCTTTCTAGAAACAAATGGGAGATAAAATAAAATGGCAATTTCAAATACTATTTAATATATTAAAAAAAATATACACCCATACCTTTCAGATAGAGAGCCAGTTTGATGTAATGGTTAAGGCATCAGTCTAGAAACCAGGAGACTGTGAGTTCTAGTACTGCCTTGGATATGAAGCCAACTGGATAACCATAGGCCAGTCACTTTCTTTCAGCCCTAGACAGGAAGTAATGGCAAATGACTTCTGAAAACCCTTGCCAAGAAAACTGCAGGGACTTATCCAGACAGTCTCTAAGATTCGGACATGATTGAACAGAAGAGAAAAATTAATCTTTCAGATGAACATAATCTTTCTGTAATGTTTATTCATACATACATATCCCTATTGAGAAAAGTTCCTTTTTAATCATAATTAACCACTTTCTTGTAGCTAGTTCTTTTCCTTATGCTCTTGCTGAAGGTAGTAGCTGATTTTGATACACTGAAATAAAATAGTGATGAAAGTCAAACTTAGAAACTCAAACTGGGAACATTAATCATAGAAACCCAAAAGTAATTGAGAGACTTGTCTCTTAATCCTTTTCCACGCTCAAGAGATTTAGTAAAAGGCAGACTCTGTCTGCAAGGAGGTTTTATAGAAAGCCTTGAAAGGACTAAGCGATAAAAAGTTATCTTGGGCTATTTAAATTGGCGGAGAGATATATTGTTGGTTTTTCACTGATTCTGATTACAATGGGTTTTACTGTTTATCTGTGTGTCAATGGTATCATTAGGACTATTCCAACATAACTTTGTGTATTTTGTGGGTTAGTTTAAGGTGCTACTGGTTAGGAACTCCATATTTAAATACGATTACTACCTTTCTGAAAGGGTATTCTTTCAATTATTTGAAAAAAAGACAAGAGAGGCAGCTGTGAAAACACTTCAGGGTCATTTGGGGATTTAGTTAAGAATGAAGCTTGTATCACTGCCAAAAATAATCCTTCAGGTTAAAGGCAAGTCAAGGTAATATTTATTTACTTTTTACTTATTTACTATTTATATTAAATATAATTTCCTGGACCCTAATAAACTTTGTGTATGTCTTAAAATACACTCCCTGGGTTGTTTCCAAATAAATTCTGTTTATTCATACTTACATAGAAATATTTCATCTTGTGGCAACTTAAAGGCTAACAATCTCATTGTGGTATAAGAACACCTCACTAGATATATTGCATATTATCTTGAGATGGGAGCTTATGTATGTGCATTCATTGTTTTGGTTTGGGTGGGTAAAGAAGTACCAGCCAGAGACTTAACCTTCTTCCCAGTGGGCATTTTGAACTGTAAGGTGAATTCATGATTACATGCAGCACCATAAGAACCATTGGTTTCTTTTTAATCCAAATTAACATGGAGCCAGTTCTTCAAGGTAGGCCAGGTCAAGGACAGGCACAGCAGAAATTCCAAAATATTCTTTATTTTTGTAGGGCAGAATAAGAAAATGTCAAAAGCCTGTCAGAGTTTCTCTCTAATCTATTATACATCCCCCAAAAAAATCAAGCTAGGATTCTTTTTCTTTACTATATCCTCTTTCTCAAAATTCAAAATCTTTCTGAAACTTTTACCTCCCCCACACTCACAACAGTTTCCCCATTCCTTCCCCATTTCCAAAGACTGGTTTTAATTCACTCACACACTGCTACCTTTAGGAATCGTTACATATAAGAATAAGAATATAGTGTGTGTGTGTGTATAGAATGTAGAGACTGGTTGGGCTGTGTAATAATTACAGAATTCAAAATTAATCCTACTACTATTAGAAAACACATGAAATGGGGAAAGGACATTGAGCAGTTACATAGGAAAAGTAAGAATTTACCTTGCTTGTGGAGCTTAGAGCAAAGTGGAAGGGCCTGTTTCTTCCTATTTACACAGAACATTTTTTTCTGAGCCAGTTCTAGGAATGTAAATCTCCTCCTCCTCCTCCTCCTCCTAAAACCTATATCCCATCTCTGTATGTTCTGAGAGTTCTCAATTGCCATATGGAGGTAGTATAATCAGGGATATGGGGAGAATTTTAAGAAGAGCAAATTGTATTAATATTGCAGGCATAAATAAACAAGAGCCACAATCTATCTTCACAGATGACTTTCAAGGGTGACTTTTCAAATCTTTTGAAATCTTCAGCGTTCACCTAACTTTGTCACTACTTTGTAATTAAATTAAAGAGCGTAACCCAGTCCTGCCACAGGAGAATGCATTTGAATTGCAACTGAAATGATTTTCAAGCAAGGACGCTATTTATATTATCAGGCTATTTTTTTATGCTAGGTTTGCAGTATTTCTGAAGAACTAGGGAAAAAATCAACACGATGTTCCTGAAGGCTAGCAAGGCTGAACCCTTCAGAAACATAACTTTCGCTAGCGGTTTGGCTGTATCTTGCATCAGCTTGGCCTGCCTGTCAGCAGCTGCACAAAAAGGCAAAGGTAAGTTGGACCCAGGCGTTGTGGAAAAGGGAGAGGGCCCAGGCTTTCCAGGCATGGAGCAGCAGGGAGAAGCAGGCAGGAAGAGGGCTGAGGCCTCCAGGGCCTCAAGGAGTTTGCACATGCTGTTGGGTCAGTTGGGCAAATGAGCTGGGGAAAGAAGAGATAGGCAAGCTGGTAGAAGTTCTACCCACCCACCCCAGTTGCAAGGATGCACATGCTGCCAAGCATGACCACAGAGATGCTGCAACAGTTGTGACTTCTGACAGTGGCTGTAATTCCCTTTGCTCAGTGCTGTTGTAATTTCAAACAATTGCTGAACAAACAGATATTGAGGCAGTAAGTTGAGGACTACCTGTATAATACCTAATCAAAATAGTTAAGCAACAAACTTTGATACATATAGATTTCTTACAGAATGTTTTGGTGAACTCCCAAGATAATACCTACATTGGAAATTGCGTAGTTAGCATGTCATTTGCAGCCAGGTTTATCAATCTTTAGCTATTTCTGAATACCTATGGTTTAATCAGGCTGTGACATAAACCACTTAATAATGCTCTCAAATGTCAATTTTCTGTTTCCCCCTTTATTCTGTTTCATATTTCTAACACTTCAATTTTCAACAAAACAGGTCATTGGCTCTAAGGTAGTTAAGAGGAAGCATACAGAGAAGGAAAACAGATTTAGAGAAAGTGTTTTCCTATGTAATTATTAGCCCACTGATGTTAGCTACTTTGACTTCTGGTTTTTATTAAAACATTCACAAAAATATGGTAACATTTTGTAGTTGAAGTTGCTAACAGGAAATGGAGAAAGTTAGCATCATCTTGCTAGCAAGCTGGTCTTTCTCAGCATGATCTCCATCCATCTTTATGACACTGCCACTTTGAGGATGTTACTTCTCAACCTACTGTATGTCCATGTATTTCCTAAACTTTGCCATTCATTCATTCATTCATTCATTCATTCATTCATTCATTCATTTTGTGTGCCACCCATCTCGTCTAGAGGCATTCTTCTACTTTGTTCCTTTAAAACAGTGGTCCCCAACTTTTACGGCTTGTCAGCCAGGGGGAGGGGGAGGGGAACCATCCCATTGTTCGCACAAGTCAAGCTGCGCATGCACGCTGCCCCACTGCTCATGCAAGTCGTGGTCTGCCCGTGTGAGCCAGCTGCTCACACACCCAGTTCCAAACAGGCCACGGTTTGATAGTGGCCCTTGACCCAGGGGTTGGGGACCCCTGCTTTAAAATTTTCTCATATTCTTTTATACTCAAGCAAATGTAAGATTCTATGGGAATCAGTGGGCTGGATTCATGCATTGTGCTAAACCACAGCTTTTTTCATTATAGTTTAGGTAAGCCGCCATTGGCTAAACTTGCACAATATTCTAAACCATAAACCATGATTTAGAAATAATTCACAATGGCTGGCTGAATTCATATAATATTCTAAAACAAAACAAAGAACAGCCACAATGCAGCATAGCACAATATTACAGCCCTCCCTTGTAATATTCTTCAACGTCTTCTGGCAGAGAAAGTTTTGGAAAAGTTTTTATTTTATATAATTACAGATGTAACCACATTAGAAGAAAAATGAGTTGTGGATATTTAAGAAAATTAATTGCAGAGTTCACTGAACTTTTAAAATATGTATTTCTTTCCACTTTTGTTTAAATGAATTCCTTTGAAAGATAAAGATTTCTCAGTGTTCTAAAACAGAAGTGCTTTGTTATGTACTGACACTGGTATCTCCGCTGATAGATGATCCTGTGAAATTTCCTTTAACAAAATAATTATCTGGCTATTTGCCTTAACCTAAAGAGGAAAAAGCTCTTTCTTGTTTATTTATTATTTTTCAGCTTAAAATAAATGTGTACATCTTACTTCCACCCTAACCCTAACCCGACCCAATGATATTCAGCTAGAAAAAGGGGTGCAAAGGTCCACAGTAGCACTGTTACAAATGTGGACGTTGTTTTTCTGGGTCTTTAAAAATAGATTAGCCTCCAAATAAGCCTCATTTGTTCCACATAAAGTATATAGTTTTACATTATTAGAATGAACATTATCACTTCAGTATAATGCAACCCTAACTAATCTGATTTAGAAAATAAGCAGGAACAGATCTGATTAATACTCAGATGGGGACTTCCTAGGAATGGCAGGACTATAGGAGTTGAATTAAGAATGCTGCATAGATTTATTTTCTTGTTGCCTTTCTTTCTTGATTTTCTCAAGAATTTCTCACAAATAATCAATTTAATTGGTAGTATTAAACCATTCAGCTGACAATAGTGGATTAATCCTCCCAACTACAAGCTACAGTGAAATGAACTTCTAGTAATAATAATTTCTACATTTCTAATCTAATTATCATTTCACTATTCCATTATGGTGCAAAGCTCTTAACATACTACTGTTTCCATTAGTAGAAGTATTTTACTAAATTGTACCCTGTGGGAGACAGATTGAAAGCTAGACTTTCTCGGAGCAGGAAAGCCATTTATATCAATAATCAAGTACAGCCTAACTCTAACCAAGGTGTCTATTAAGCCACAAAAAGAGTGGAATTTAAATGACAAATGTATAAGGTAGCCCTCTTGTTTACAGAAAGCAAATAATTGTTTTAAGTGGCTTCACCTTAGCCAGCAATAACCGTTGAACTTGGCCATGTCAACTACCTTGTGTGGAGTTCCTTTTTTTTTAACGTAATTTTATTAAAAATTACAATTAAAAAGGTAAAAACTAATACAGACTAAGGAAAAATAAAAGAATGAAAAGAAAAAAATAGAAAGTGCAGGAAATGAAAATAGAAAAGTAAGAATATAGTAATGAAAAGAAATATATAAAGAAGTGACTTCCCCTTTGATGTCTAGTATAAACTATTTCATACTTTTCTTACAATACAACAAATGATCTCTTCTTCTCATATCTCATCTTTTATCTGTAAACAAAACCTCAGACCTCATCACTCAGTCCTGATCAGTAAAAGTTTATTAAGGGTTACCAGAGATAATAACCTATCTGTCAGAAAGCAGAAATCTGTGGCTGAACATTATCATAGCGTAAGATCTAAACAATCTGAAAGAACGGAAACCGGGGTACAGAATTATTCACAGAGGATAGAATAGGACAGTTCTTGTGTCGTGTCCCTGGGAAGTTTTGCTTTCAAGAATTACCATAATATATTAAACTATATCAACTATATGCTTAATGACAGAAAAGTTTTGCTTTATGAATGCAGCCATTCACTCTCCTTAATTTTTGTTTATTTATTTTTAAAATAATTTTATCATATGTATTAACAAAATACAGATAAATAGAAGCTAGTTTCATACTTTCAGTTTTTTAAATGTTGAAATTCCAAGTACAACACTTGGGAAGCATATTATATGAGGTCATGTACTTTCTAAATATTATGCATATGTACGATATTTCACAACTTCTAGACAAATATGTGCTTCTTTTCTTTTACATATTGAGTGAAAAAGTTACTATGTTTTCAGTATTTTATAATCTGTTCCAGATTTTAATCCAGGAAATAGGGAACAATGTATTCATGTCATGGAATGTAAATCAGGATCCTTCTTTGTGCCTTGTATAGAACCAACCCATAGAAGTCACAGAAAATCTGAAAAATTTGTTTGACTATTTTTAAATAGGCTTTCCTTAGGAGATAAAACAGAATAGCCTTTCTTAAACTTTCCACCTTCCTGATGTGATCAAGCTATTACTCCCAGGATCCCAGCAGATAGTCCATTCTGGAAGTGATAGTTCTGAGATTTGGTGGACTCCACATTGGAGAAACCAGTAGTAAAGAGCTAGCCTTCTCATGCACAGAACTATGTTTAGCTTAGCAGGACTAATGAATGTGTTGTGACTGATTCATACATCTCACTGCCACAGTTGGACAGATTCATACATCCCATCAAGCCATAAGCCAGGGGTTTTGCACCTGAAGCCCCCTAACCATGAGATGCCTACAGAAGTTTGGCCCCTGGTGTTTCTAATTGCAATTTTTACTATGATAGAAACAATATTGTTTTCAAAATCTGTGGAGAGTGATTATACTATTTCAACTTACTTAAATATACATGCAAATGGCATGAAGTCAGGTGAACTTTCATTTAGGAAAAGTCCATAATATTTTTTTGCAACAGCCTCCATCTATGCAAAGGCTAAATCTTGGACTGGAAAACATTGTTCCTCTCTAATGAAAGCAGTCTGTATCTCCCAATAGAGGAAGCCAAAACTAAGCAAATTACGTTATGACTTTGAATGATGCATGAACCAAACCAGTATTTCATGCTACTGAGGCCAATACCTGTTTTGAGTAGGGTTGAAGAAATGTTCAAATAATGTCCCTTTGTTTTTCCAAATCCAACCTGCCTGGGTTTGCTAAGAGCTTTAGCATATAACTGGTCCTGTTAACATTCTAGGTATACAGAGATATTTTTTAGTTAAACTCAATTTTGTGTGCTTAGCGGTTGAGCAGGAGATGATGGTGTAATTTTGGAATGGGGGGAAATTTCTTTGTAGTTTTTATGACAAAATTATGTATTATGGTTTTAATTACATGTTTTTGTTGGTTCATCACATTTATAACGTTTCACTGGAAGAAATTGTGATATTAATTGAATAAGCAAATCAGCAGTGTAGGGATGTGTGGTGCTAGGTATGTATTCCTTTAAATCAAAGGTTCCATTTTTCAAGCTGCTGCCTTTATCAAGAGTTGCCAAGATGAATAATAGACCAGGTATCTTCTGTAATAAGAGCCTAGTAATGCATATTTCTACCATGCCTGTAAAGAAACCTGCACTCTTAGCATTCTATGAATACTTCTGTGTTTTGACCGTATACTTATTGCAAGTCATGGGCCATCTGGAGCACTCTGTGTAGGCTGCTTCCATCAGCTGCCTCTTGCTTTAGAGCTCTTCATGTGCCCTTTCACTGACACCGGAAATTCAAAAGAGCATCTTGAAACAGCAAGGGCTATCGGATCAGAAGTGTTACTGAGATGTGCTAGCATAGTGGCAAAACGAGAAGGCATTTTAAAATAATGTGGCTGAAATTTGTTTTCAGGGAGCTAAAGAAGTTGCTTGGGCTGAGACACCAGACAGGAGAGTTCTCTGTAAACCAGGCTCCCCCGCTCTAAATGATATCAGTCTGGGAATAACTCCCATCACCAATCCTTACATTTAGTTTTTTTTTTATTTCTTCAGTTTACAAAACAGCCTGAAAAACTTCTGACATGAAAACTGGCTGGATCCCATTGAGTCTGAATGCCGTTAAATTCTTTGATCTTGCAGCTTCTTTGAGAATACCTGAAATGTGATGGAAAGGCAGACTTTCCTAATTTGGGGAATTTCGAGCTATATGGGTTTTGATCTCAGAAGCTCAGCAATGGCTGAGTTTCTCAAGGAATTATGGAAATTGTGATCCACAAGTCAGGAAAGATTGTGTTGGCTGGCTGGCTGGATGCAAAAATCCTGAAATAGGACTAAATGTGTGCAAAACCATGATAACCAATATTTTCAGAAATAATGTATCCTGGATATTTAAAACTAGACTAGTATAATCTAGAACTTTCTGGGATGTTACTAGTTCTCAGAATTGTAGCCCAGACATAACTGAATAACAACAGATTGGGAAAAGCAGTGTTAAACACATGCTGAGAAAATGTGCTCTAAAATCATTGGCTCTGAGATCTAACTTGAACTCAGACGCAATTTGTAATGGCCATTCATGAGACAACCCGCTATATTTCTGTATCATTTCTTTCTGAAAGGGGAGATGTCCTTCTCATCAAAATTAGAATCCATTAACCTTAATTTGAATTTCTGTTGTTTGTCTAGAGTGGCCCATAGTAATTCAGCAGTTAAATTGATTTTCAGAGGAGTAAAAGATGAATATTTATCTTTCTATCTGACCTTTTGGGAATCCATTTGTAGAATAGATTCCTAGAAGATTAATTCTTTTAGCTGGGTTTTTTGGGAGGGCGGGGGTGATACAGCTGAAAAGGGAAAGGATTAAAGAATATGTGCCAATCTAATTATCAGTTAACAGACTGAAAGTTTCCTAGATCAGCCTGTTAGTAAGCACTTCCTTCCTTTTGTTTTAAAATAGTATTGGAAAATTCTGTTCCTATAAGAACTGAACATGTTTCCACTGATTAGAAAAGATAGACAGAAAGAACTCTGCAATAAATTTCTTCCTTTTATTTAATAAATAGGGTCAACAGAACACTGTCTAATAATGCACCCTGATATTTGCAGAGCTAATGTTTAAAATGACTCAATACAATAAAGCAATATTTATGTTAGAGCTTCTAAAGTTAGAAAAAATAAATCTTAACAGTTTTCTGTTACAAAAAAGAGAAGGATACAAGAGAGAAAGCTCTGTTTGGTCTGATGATTAACGCATCAGTTTATTTTTTTTATTTTATTTATTTTCACATTTATATACCGCCCCATTCCGAAGACTCGGGGCGGTTTACAGCTTATAAG
>JANHFL010001955.1:107503-125086 GCA_032468155.1 Oxyrhabdium leporinum | reverse complement strand
TTTGAACCGCTAGATTGAATCAGCAGAAGTGGCCTGCAGTTCAACACTCTAACCACTGCGCCACCTAGGCTCAGTATAGAAACCAGGAGGCTGTGGATTCTAGTTCCACCTAGAACTAGAACTAGCAAAAACTAGCTGGGTGATTTTGGGCTGATCACCTACCACACAGGATTGTTGTTATGAGGAAAATATGAGGAGAAAAAGTATGTTTGCCTCAGAAAAGCAGTAATATAATAGTAATAAATGCTATATTAAAAGTAAGCATTTAAGGGTTCTCGTATTAAAAATCTCTGCAAATTTAGAGAAGAGAGCATTGCACCACCACAGAAAAGACCCAGCTGTGAGCCTTTGGCAGTAACTCTGGGAATACATACCTCAACCTCCCCTTATGAGTGCTTGACAAAGGTATATAACAATGAAGGCAATCATGCAGATATTCAAGTCCCAAGTTATTTAGGGCTTCATAGGTCTTAACCAGAACCTCGAACATGGCTTGGTAACTGATAGCCAGTGTGCAAGGTGAGGGGTCCTTGGCCCTCTCTGAGCTTGCTTGTTTTCTTGCAGACGTTTCATTACTCAAACTAGGTGACATCGTCAGTGCTAGTAAGGAGTGCTGTTTGTTGTCAGTTTATATGCTAGTGGCTTGCCCTGTCTGTGTGGGTGGGGGTCAGTCTTAGAGATTCTTTGGTTGGGCTGTTTACTGTTGACTCTTTGGCAGTTTCTGGATTGGGGTACAGTTTACTTGATTGTTGGTCTGATGTTAACCTTGGAGTTAATCTGGTTACTATGGGTGGTTTTTCTGTAGACTGCGTTTCTAGTTTGCAATTGTGGTCTCTGCTAATCAGGATGTCCAGGAAGGGTAGCAAGTTGTTGTTTTCTTCTTCACTAGTAAACTGGATTCCTTTAAAAATGTTATTGATGGTTCTGTGGGTGTTCTCTAATTGGCCCTTTTTTAATTATGGTGAAGGTGGCGTCTACATATCTGATCCATATTTTCGGTTGTATTTGTAGAAATGCTATGGCTTCTAGATGATGCATGACAACCTCCGCTGTAAGCCCCAAAAGCAAAAATAGGAGGAAAGAAAATTTATGTTTTCCATCTTATTTATAAAAATAATAAAAGCGGGATTTTTAAAAAAACTTGCATTATCAAAAAAACATTGCTCACTGAGTTTGTGGTAGATTAAAAATTACTTGCAGGTATAAAATGTGTGAGAGAGCAGATATTGCACTTCTAAACCTCTTTTTTGAGTGGCTATTTTTCAAAGGAAAAATAAACAATTCAGTATTAGGCAGCAATTCAATTTATACAGCTCTTCAAATCAGTATTAAGGGAAGTTTTTGCATTCATCATTGTTTGAAACTAAACGGTTTGTCTGAAGTTGTATAGGGGTTTCCTGCCTAAGCAGGGGGTTGAACTAGAAGACCTCCAAGGTCCCTTCCAACTCTGTTATTCTATTCTATTCTAAATAAAATACCATAATCAAATAGTAATACGTTTGCACATCAGTTAATAATACTCTGTCTATTCATAAACATACCAGTTATTGTTAAAGTGAAATCTGAAGATTTGCAATTAACTAAGCACTTTAAAGTTATTTTGGAAATGAATGACAGATTTCAGCATTGTATGAAGAAGTGGGGAATTCATGTTCTGGATTGTTTCTTCACTACACAGATGGCAGAAACAAAATGAGATGTGCAAAAGGTCAAATAGCTGTTCTTAGTATAGAATTTTAGACACTTTAGTGCAAATATCTTAGCTTTTAAAGCAAAAAATAAAATAAAATTAAGCCTGATCTCTCTCAGGCTTAATCTCAGGATCAATGCTCCTGGGAAGAATGGCTGATTTGATAAAAATATGATATGGATCTTATCCAGAGATGTATATTGAATGTCCATTAGAAAGAATATTGTTGGCTAATAAGAGATTTTTTAAAAATCTGTATATATAACTAGAAATATAGTCCAAGGACTGGTAATTAAAGAACCAGTATTAAGCGGAAGAAGGATGATTTGGGGAGAGGTTTAATAAACA
The DNA here is from genome assembly GCA_032468155.1 of Oxyrhabdium leporinum. Classification (NCBI taxonomy): domain Eukaryota; kingdom Metazoa; phylum Chordata; class Lepidosauria; order Squamata; family Cyclocoridae; genus Oxyrhabdium; species Oxyrhabdium leporinum. The sequence continues at coordinate 123,048 of JANHFL010001955.1, read as the reverse complement.
GAGGAGTTAATGGTACCTAGATTGATGACAAGGGAACTGGTCGCAGAGTGTCAGTGTAGGGGAGACGAGGCAACAAAGGAATTGCAGGGATGGTTTGAATGAAATGGGTCAAGTAGGGGCAGAATAGGAAATAAAAGAAATTTACGGTATAAGGATGAAATGTTGCCCATATGCCTATAGAGTTTAGAAGGTAAAGGAAGGATAAATGTAATAACTGCAAGGAAAAGGGTATTTATAGATGATAGGACTATTTTTTTTTCAGCGCGAGCAAAAATTGCTTAAAGAGCAATTACCTCCTACAGCAGTACAATAAAGTAGGTTTTGAATTCAAAATGGAATGATGGGGTCTGTAGAGGGGATGATGGAGATCACTTGAGTTAAGTTTATGGGCATAAATAGAGATTCAGATGAATTCTTCATATCTTCAGTGGCTTTCATAACACTTATTGACCTTCAGTAATTAATTTCATTCTAAAGTTGCTTATCTTGCACTGCCAACTTCTCGATACATCGCAAGAGCCCTGGCTTACAGACTGAATAGTGGCAACCGCATCCATTTGGACTGAATTATTTCCTACTTCCATGAAGACTCCACTGCACCCCAGTAGTAATTGTCACCATATAATGATAGAAAAAATATTTTTCAAAGTCTTTAGAATAAGAGTCTAATACCCTTTTAATCTTTTCTCTCTCTCTCTCTCTCTCTCTCTCTCTCTCTCTCTCTCTCTCTCTCTCTCTCTCTCTCTCTCAAAGAGATCCTAATATGTAGTGTTGTGTATTGGAAATTCAAATATATATTCTTTGGTTTTCATAGATATAGGGAAAACTGGCCTAATGCTTTTGATCATTAAATTCCTATTCTGCTAGTTGTGTAAAAAAATGTAAACATGTAAAAGTTATTTTTGATGGCATGAAATGCTAAGAAAAGTATCAGGTCAGATCAGTATCTGTGCATTATATACAGAGATGAGACAAAATACTCTGTCTATTTAGCTATTATATTCAAGTCTGGAGTTTTGTATCTGTAATTCAGCCTGATTTTAATGTTTCACAAAAACTATAGTATTTAAGATTTGTTATTTGTCTTCATGAATATTGCCTTCATATGAATGATCACTGCAGACTCTATATGAATGATCACTGCAGAATCTAAAACCAAATCTTACAAATACCAAATGTATTCAATCTTATTGACGAATAGTTATCTAAGACATAGAAAACTTATTTCTGATACAGTATTCATTGCTACTATTGTTTGTAATTGGCAAATGTTTTTTTTAAATGTCTGTGTATTTTCATAATACATGTTACATTAAATATAATGTACATTATCCCCATCTTCATCTATGGAATATGGCTTCTAAGAGTAAACTTTCTATAGTTTTCCAGCATTTATCCTGGAAATTAGTTAGGGCAAGATTATTATTGGCTATGTTACCTTTTTTCTTTCCAACCTTTTAAGTGGGGGCTGTTCCAGAATTTCCTAATTATACAAGTAACTTTTTCCCAGTGGCATCATTTGGCACCTTAGAAGTAGTCCACAAATCTTTTAGGCAATTCTGAAAGAAATATCTGTGGATTGCTGCAGAAGTATCAACACTGACAACTTGAGGCAACACAGATCTAGGTTCCTTGGCTCACAGCAGTCCTTTTATTAAGAACTTGGGTAGTGAGAAACCTTTAGGCTCACTAGTTCTTTTATGTACGCCGTAGGGAACTGTAGTAGGAGACATTAATTATTTTCTTTAGAAGGCAGTTTAATGCAGGCAGAAAAATGAAACGAGTAAACTTTTCAACACCTCAGTGCTATTAGTGAAGAGGCTTTTTAGCGTTACTTTATGTTACTTAACCAGACTTACCAACATGTTCATATGCTGAGGACAATTTGTAAAAAAAAAAGTTACTGGTAGAAATGCATTGCCACATATCTCTGGTGTATTTCCCAGTAATGTTGCAAAATCATAATTTCTAAACAGCTATATTTGTAATTCATCTCTCTGCAAAGTGACCACAGTGCAGAAGACAGTCAGTTACTGGCCTGACTATTGCAGGGGTTGTGATTAGAGATTTTCTAGCTGTAGAAGTATACTGAGGACAAGGGAGTCTACTTAGAATATCTAACACTGTATTATTCTATACTTTCAGATTCAAATACAAATTGACAGCTAAATAGTGAGGTTTGGGCTCTGCTACCGGATGCTTATCGCCATACCTTAAGATAAAGATCTGGTACACACATTCAAAAGCTCAGCTCCCTCAGCAGAGATGCTCCTAGGCAATTTTCAAGGATCGAAGGGGATTGTAGATTGTAGAAGCTGAATAATTCCCGTATGAGGAATCAGTTAATTGCAGAAGTTAATAGATCATTTTTCAGAAGGCTAAGATGATAATGTTAGTAAATCATGAGTGATTGTGTAGAGTTGGAGAATAATTGCCTATCGTCAAAACAAGTGGAAAGATAAGGCACTCATGTACCTTTTGATAAGAAATGCTGATTTCCCCCCCCCCCCAGTTAGGATGCAATTGACATTTTGGAATTGGAGAGATAAAGTGCTGATAAAGGCATTTCTGTCAGAAACGTAAATAATTGTATGGCAGTGGCTTTCTAGCTTGTGTAATTCTTTTTTTCCAATTCCTGCTTCCGAAAAAAGTTGAAAGAAGATAGATATGTGAGAGAGAGAAGGGGGGGGCACAAATGTTAATCAAGCATCAGTAACCTTTTAAATTTTTTATGGTGCCATACTTGTCACTTCTGGGCTTTTTGAATGAGCTCTCAGCTTGAAACTGTACATCATAGTCATAGAAATCTTGTTGGGAAATATAAGTAGTCTGAAATAGATTTTATTGATCTTAACATTTGTTTGTGATAGGCCTAACTTCAGTAGATAGTTCCATTTAAAATGTTTTGTGCAAATTATTGAATTACTAATATCTTATCATTTAGTGGCACTTTGTATAATTTTTGGGTAAATGTGCATCATATATATATATATGCTTCTTGAGGTTTTCGCGGATATTTGTATGTGTATCTTCGGTTCTTTTCGGGTTTTCTCCCGCGTAGAATTGGCGGTTTCTTTCGCAACGTTTCAGCGGAATCGCAACTGCCATCTTCAGGCTAGACTTCTAGTTTTTCGTAGGTCCTGGTCAGCTGGTGGGTCAGCTGGTTAGCCTGAAGATGGCTATAATTATATATATATAATTTTATTTATAATAAATAATGAAAGCTTTGCCTCTGAAGTACAGCTGAACTAGCAGGTCTAACATTAATTTTTTATTAGATATTTTTATATGTCATTCTGCCTCCCCCTAGAGGGGCATTTTATATTCTTTTCCATTGTGGGTATTTTTTATCTTTCTGAAATTTTTCATAAAATACTTTTGTGTGAATAATGCATACAAGAATCTATCCAGAGAGTATCTATACATGAAATTGAACACTTGAATTTCTCTGTTGAATTATTGGCAAGAACTAAAAAAATGTACTTTATTCATTAGACCCCTTCAGATTTTCTGGATCTTTTGTTATTGTAGATTAAAAAAATAACTCTTAGAACCTCATTGATCTACGGATGTGTGCATACTTCAATAGACCAAAAAGATATCTTTGTACCTAACAAAAGCTCTAAACTTGATGCAGAAAATTATTTTTATACAGATATGAGATTATCCTTTTGTTACTGTATCCTGTTAATTACAGACATACATAATATATTTGCATTGGAACATACTCTTCTCAGTGATGGTGTTCCTGCATTTTATAAGCTGGCAAGATTTTCTAATATTTGTGACTTGCATTAACACTTTGATTTCTTTTAATATCTAAAAATATACTTCCATGTAAATATTTGTAAAGGATTTTCCATCTTGACCCAGAGAAAATGGATAATTTCTTTCCCAAACTTTATAAAAAGGAATAAGAGGCATTATTATAGGAACATTGAAAGCTGCCTTTAAAGTAGGGCACAGTGTTTGTCCTTCTCACATAGTCTTAAAGTAGAAAAGAGTCCTTTTTTTCATTGTGTGTAAGTTTGTGTTATTGGAAATGTCGATCATTAAACCTGCAGTCTACACCAAGCACCTACCATGTCTTCTCTGTAAAATGACCATGTGTTAAATCTGAGGGCTCTCAGAAGTTCCTCCAATTTTTGCCGTCTTCAGCAGCTGCCTAAATTCTTGAGGACTCCCACAATTTGGAAATCCCCTTGTAGGGGTGACAAGCTTTTGCTTTCCTGCTTTCAACTTTAAGGCATTACGGAGCAGTACATGGTTTTGTGGTTTGGGAGTATTTTTCTGGGACAGAGCCAGATCCCGAGCAAAAGGCTAGAAGCTGCAATTACAGTATTTTCTGATTTAAAACAGAGCTTTGGCATCTGCTGCTTTCTTTCAGAATTGTTCAGAAAACAGACCATCATCTTTGAAAGCACCACTTGAAGGAACAAAAATTCCTTGAGAGTAGTTTTAAGTTAAGTTGTTGATAAGAATACGGAATAAGTTTTCCGTAATATTTCAGCCAGTTCAAGTTTCTTTAAGTAGCAGTCAAAGACCGAAGTATGCACAACTTTTGTTGTGCTTCAAGCAGAATAGCACGCTGTTCCAAAAAATAATTTTCTAACATTCAAGTGATCTTTTCAGGAAGCACACTGAAGTATTACTATAATAGAATATTAGTATAATAGAAAGGAGTAGATAATACGATCTTCGTATTAGGTATAGAGTGTTTTCTGATAGTTTGTTTTTAGTTTTATTACAATAATACAAACTCAAAGTCACATGAACCTAATTTTGTTATATTATAAGGTTTTTTTATTTATTTATATAAGTAGCACACAATTATTGTTGATGGAGATATATGTATTCTTCAAGTTATATGTGGATTTGTAATTTAGAAATTTCGTTTAATGTTTGACAACAACAGTGTCTTTAATATCATTGATTAGCAGGTAACATGACACTGACATTTCTCTTCTTTTTAGGATCCCAGAAGCAAGCATAAGTTCAAAATCCACACATATGGGAGCCCAACATTTTGTGACCATTGTGGTTCATTACTTTATGGACTTCTGCACCAAGGGATGAAATGTGACAGTAAGATATTTATTACATGCAGTGTTAAGACTTTTTATTTAAAAAAATAAATGAAGCCATTAGAGTTGTGCCTAACTACTTTCCAGTAAAATTTATTGTAGCTCCTGTTAATTACAAATGTAGCAGTCCATTTGAAATGAATATTTCAACACATCTAGCAAAAGACTGTAAATGAGGAGAGCTTTTTCTCATGTTGATTTTTCTGTAGCCATATATTAATGGAAACTTACTGGAAGAAAAGCATTATATTCAATCAGCAGTTGGCTTGCAATATTATAATAAAAGCCCAAGAATTAAAAAGTTAAGGGCAGTTTGTGGCTTCATAATAAAGGCTTCATAATGCTTGTTCATTATCCTTTTGGTGTTTTGCTTTTGTTTTTGTTGTTGTTGTTGATTCACCCTTGCAAATTGCCACCACTAGAACCCACTTTGTTCTGGGGAATTGATTTCCCCATAAATAAAGCATTAGGGCTATTTCCAAAAAGTGTGTGACATGTTGGCTATTGCCATATGATTTCCACTGGAGCAACCCAGTGGAGCTGCCTCATGAACAATTTCACAACATAACCTAAGGCAGTTTGTCAAATTCTAAGTATAAGGTAACCTGCTACTAGAACTGCAACGGTAACTGCAACAAAGAGATGAATAAAAACAGCTGTTGTCAGAAAGTACACAAACTGCTGTTTCTCCTCATGTGGTTTGAATAGAACTCCTCTTCAATAGCTGTAAAAATAGCAAGCTGCCACCTATGACTAATTAAATGGCTTGGAAGCTATTTTGGGGATTCCTTAGAAACCTGCTCCTGTGGAGTCCTTGGTGCTCTCTGAGCTTGGTTGTTTGCTTGCAGATATTTCATTACCCAGCTAGGTAACAACATTGGTGCAAGCAAATATGGGCTTTGTTTTCTGTTTGTATACAGCAACTTGCCCTGCCAGTGTTGATGTGGGTGTGGTTTTCTCCCTGATGGTTCCTTGATTGGGTATTGTTAATATTCCATCACTTCTCCACTGCAGTCCACTCCACACTACAATTCCGTACTACATTGCAAATATATTATCAATTCTCCACCATAGTGCTTCCAGAAAACCAAAGACTTAAAAATAGAAGGTGAAATTATGGTTTCATTCAGTGTCACAGCACTCTTCACATACATAGGTCCAGAACCAGCAAAAGAATCCACTACACAACTCACCTGACCTAACTAAAATACCCAGAATCATGGATCCATCAACCTCGTCCTCACTACCAACATGCAGTTTGATTGACAGCTATATGAACAAATCAGAAGAACATCCATAGGATCACCACTCTTAGGACTTATAGAAGAGACCATAATGCCACAGCATCTGGGAACTACAGCACTCCCACACAAACAGCCAAAAATATGGATCTGATATGTAAATGACACCTTTGTCATAATAAAAAAGGAACAATGAGAGACGATACAAGAAACCATCAACAACATCTCCAAAGGAATAAAATTCAACAGAGAAGAAGAAAGCAACATTGTGCTATTCTTTCTGGATATCTTCATCATCAGAGGAAACAACTGCAAAAAATTAGAAACACAAGTCTGTTGAAAAACAACCCACACTAAACAAGTCCTCCCACAAGAGGAGCTGTGTAAGAGAAAATTATTCGAATGAACACAAACTGCAGCAACTCAGTACATCAGAAAAAGGAAATGGATCGCCTATACAAGATCTTCCAATAAAATGGATACCCACGTAACTTTATCAAAACGTGCCTGGCCGTTCAACCCACAACAATACTACCAAAACAAGATATGAACATGATAACATTGACCATACATTAAAAAATAATAATCTCAGAAACAACTGACTATTACAACCACATGACATCACTGTAGCATACAAACCAATTAAAGCCATCAAAAACATCTTAAGTAAACCAAAAGACCTGGTAGCCTAAGAAGAAGAAAAAACCATAGTCATTTACAACATTGAGTGTAAAGAAGGTAGGACAAAAAGGTAGAAGATTAGCAGAATGCATCTATGGACAACAACTAGCTGTCAGAAGACATGAGGAAAACTCCATCTCACAACAGATGGACAGATCAAGCCACTGTTTCAACTGGGAAATTCTGAGCATCCTAGACCAGGGGTGTCAAACTCACAGCCCACGGGGCAGATGCGTCACGTGCTGGCCCTGCCCCCACCCGGTTTAGCAAAGGGGGAAAAAGTTCAGATTCGTCACGTGGCGCCACTGTGACGACATGAGTTTGACACCCTTTTCCTAGACCAAGTCATATCCATAAACACTAGAGAATTCCTGGAAACTTAGCATTCAGAGAAGTCAGCCATAAATAGACACATAGAAATAAACCATATTTACACACCATTCAAAAGAGACGACAAAAAGTTACAACGAAACAGAAAAGAATAGAAGTCATCCCCTCCAGTAGCCAACATCTAGATAAGCAAGGATTAACAGCAGGCAAACAATCAAGCAGAAAACAATACTCCAATCAAGGAACTGCCAAAGAGAAAACTACACTCCCACTAACACTGGCAGGGCAAGGAATTGTATATAAACAGGGAGTAAACACCATGCTCTAGTATTAATGATGTTATTTAGTTAGATAATGAAATATGTCCAAGCAAACAACCAAGCTGACAGAGCACCAAAGACTCTGCAGTTCAACCTATATAGTACATATAGTCTCTTCTGTTAAAACTCAAGACCAGAAATAAGAAATCGTTTAAATTGTTTAAGGTAGAAAAGGGATGAAAATATTTTAATTTATTTCATCCTACAAAGCTACCTCTTTCTATCTGGATTTTTTTAAAAAAATAATACAATATGATGCTACAGTTCAAGCCACTTTTATTCTCAAATGTATACATGTTGTGGCTAACCCTATATGAAAAGGGATTAACCTCCATTGTTGCTTGGTCTACGGTTTTGGTAGGTTTGAGTTGTTTTTTTTAATTTGCTTAGTATTGCATCTACATTCTGTCTTCCCTCTTAAGAACACAAAGTAGCATACATGGTATTCCTTCCTTATTTTATCACCAGAGCATCAAGCTTGAGAAACTGGTTGAGCTAAGAAAGTGAGTGGGTCCAAACTCACTGATTGAGCTTCATTGCTGAGAGGGGACTGGAACTTGGATTTCTGTAGTTGAAGCCCAGCATTTTAATCACTGTGCTACACTGACTTTCCCTTGTTCTGACTCCCCACATTCCCATGGCTCAGTGGTTGGCTTTGAGAAAAATCAGGCATTCTTAAGAAAGACAAAGAACTCTTTCAGTTTTGCCTTTCAACGTAGGTTGCTGTTTCCCACTCTTAGATATGAGAATGTTGCATAACTGGCTCCACCTCTAGAATTAAAATTGTGTCTATAATTTCTGAAGGGATTCTAATGTCAAGGTATAAAGATATACTTTTCCATAATATGGAAGAACTAAAAATTTGGTGTCTCAATTCTTACAACATTTTGATTCAGCAGTTTTACTGTCAAATAAAGCACTTGTCAAGACTTTGGTTAAAAATAGTTGTGGTCACTTATTTTCCCAATCAGATTTTAAAAAATCAATCCAGAAAGCATTTTTCACATTGTGTTTCCTAGGGAAAGCTGACATATAATTATTTTGCTAAAATAGGGCAGCTTTTCTGATGATGCATAATCTAGGTTTTTATTAATGGAACCACTATGTACGCATTAATAGATGCCAAAAAAAAAAAGAATTGAAATAATCATCAATAGTTGTACAGTGTTTTTTTTTTAAAAAAACTGGAATTTAATGATTGGCCAGTAGTCAATCTCGAAAAAGAGATCTTATTTTATTGTGTTTTTATTTTCATTTTGCTTTCTATAAAACCCTGGCAGGTATTCAACCAACTTATGTTTCCCCACATTTTCCTCCTTATTTTCAACTAAATGCACCCATATAGTTTTTAATGTTTAAACTGGCATCATTAACATTTGCCCCAAAACATTTGGTATGTTGGGGAATCATTGACTCTGGCCAAATTTGTCGTAGGTCACTGTATGATTTGTGTAAAAGCAGTCTTCAAGACTGCAGCAGAAATGGCTGTTTCTTAACTCAAAATCATTTTCCTCAAGATTTGTTTTTGTCTTATTTTGTTCTGCCCTGTGATGTAGAAGATACTTGCTTTAATTTGTGAGAAGATACTGCAAATACATTTCTTACCTTATGTACTGAATATGAAAAGAATTTTTTTTTGAGTGGATTATAAATTAATAGCCCAAAGGAAAGATCAACTTCCCTGGCAATGTGAAACTGGTAGTGCCAATTAGTTATGTCTGTCCTTTTCACTCCTTAGGTTGTTAAATTATTTATTTTCTGACTTTCAGCCTGTGATATGAATGTTCACAAACAATGTGTAATAAATGTTCCAAGTCTTTGTGGAATGGATCACACGGAAAAAAGAGGGAGGATTTATTTGAAGGTTGAAGTAACTGGTGACAAGCTGGAAGTCACAGGTAAGGAAAGCATCTTAGATGTAATGTACCTCATTTAAGGATGCTTTTATTCATTTATATTGAATAGCTTTGAGGCAATAAGCATAAAAAATGGCTTATGTACTATATTCAATAAAACTTCAGCTCCTGGCTGGAACAAAGGATTACGAATTCCTTTGAACCGAAGGATGCAATAGGCTTCTTACTATCCATATAAGAACATATCCAGCATCCATTCTTCTTTGGGGCTTCCAGCAAGGAACAGAGTATCCTTTTGGCCTAATTCAGCTTGATGTTTCTTGGCTGTGCAATAATTCTAAGAAAAAAAAATCCCTTGAAATAGTAATTGATTATAAACTGAATAGAAGTCAGCAATATGATGCAGCTGCAAAATGGGCAAATGCCTATGGAGGTGGTTAGTAGATTAGGAGAAGATCCCACCTCCATCCTGTTTACAGATTGATTCCTTTTTACCTAGTTCTTGGTCAATTTTAATGTTTTAATTCTTAATGCTTTTAATGTTCTTATTCTTTTATATCACACTTTGATATTGTTGTAAGCTGCCCAAAGTCATTTGACAGTGAGATGGGCGGCATATAAATTAAAGCAATAAATAAACCAACATATTCAGAGAATGGCATTGTGGATGATCAGGCAACTAGAACCTAAATCTTAGGAGGCAAATGTGAAGGAAGTTGGTATTTTAGCTTTGGGGTGTGTGATGACATACTTCAAGTGTCAGCTGTAACAGAAAGATACATCAAAATCACTCCTTTATTGTTTCAGGTTGCAGAAAATAAACACTGTATTTAGGTTGTGTTAAAATTGAAGGCTAGGAAACAGCTTCCCAACAGTAACATGAGTTTTGACTGTGGAATTAATTTACCCGAAAAGCTGATGGGCCATCCTTTATTGAATGTATTCACTGGAAGTAGACCTCCATCTGTTAGGAATGCTTTTGCTTGGGTAACTATACTGAGCGAAGAACGTTATGATTCTATCTTCATCTGAAACTACAAAAATAGAAAATGAAACAAGAAAGCTAGATGTTTTGTTTTCGTTGTTATTTTTAAGTACTTTTTAAATAGATACAGTTGAAATGTTTCGCGGCAACTGACAAAATGCAGGAAGCTTAACCCTACAAGGTAGCTTGGTTTCCTTTCAACTTCAGTGATCCCTCTGAAGTTGCAGCCCATGAAAATGAAAGCTAAGCTTTCCACAGACTCTTTTTTTCAAATTGGGAAAGGCAAAGTAATTTTAAGTCTATTTTTATTTGTAGGCTATTGGCAATATAATTGACACTGAATTTAGTAGGCCCCTATCTGTAATATTTCTAGCATTTTCTGTGACAAGGTTATTATGCTCATGGCAAGCATTTTTGCAAGAATGAAATCAAAAATCTCTTCCTTTTAGTGTGTGTATGATAGAGGCAGTTGGCTGATTTAATTCATGTCCAACATAGTAGTTCTTGGTGTGACAATGAAATGTCAATCTGTATTCCTTCTTTTCACATGTCTGCTGCTTCCTGTATTCTAGGAAAACTTTGTGCTGGACTGTTCCCTAATATCAGACTTGTATAACCTGTTTCTTCATTCATTCAGTCCTCATGAGTGTTACAGGTAGTCCTCAATTTACAACCAAAACTGAGCCCAAAATTTCTGTTGCTAGGTGAGCTCATTTGTTAAGTGAGTTTTGCTGCAATGGTCATAAGTATGGAAAACGGTCATAAGTATGGAAAACAGTAATAAGTTACTTCTTTCAGTGCTGTTGTAATTTTGAATAGTCACCAAACAAACAGTTGTAAGACAAACGCTACCTGTATTTCTTTTGGGGTTAAATTTTAAGTTTAAGGTTTTGTTTACCATGGGCTGATCAACATTGATAATTTGTTAAATTTAGAGACACAGCTTCTGTTCCTAATCATCGGTACCAACTCTTTTGTCTTGGCCAGAAGTGTGTAGCATGGAGGACTCCGAGTCACATCTTGTGTACCATATCATAATAATGCCCCCAACAATCAGAACCCCAGATAATGTAAGGCAGTGTTTCTCAACCTTGTCAGCTTGAAGATGTGTAGACTCCCAGAATTCCCCAGACAGCAAGGGGAGTTCAAACACTGATGTAAGACACAAACGAATCTGGTAGGGAAATCTATCTTAACAAAACTAGCTGGCCTGAAATTTCAAGAGAACTACCAATGGGGGATGCTGTTTTCTCTATTCTCATAGCCACGAATAGCTGAGGGAGAGGAAAATTATGGGGGAGCTCTCCTCACAACTTGAGGTCGAAGGAAGCATGATATTCTTAGCCTGGCAAGATGTAGGAGTGTCAGTATTCTGAATCATCTTCCGGAAAGCGTTATTGAGTTACCTCTAATTTTTGCTGATCTTAGGGCTTAATTTAGTGTTACCCAGGGCAGAATTCTGTAGGAGTATGAATCAGACTTCCAATTGCTCTTAAAATGCTTTGTGCTAAATAAATAAATAAAGTAAGCCTTACTTTGCCAGATGCCCTGAAGGTAGAAAAGGCAGTTAAGCAGATACAAAACTGACAGTGTCACATAAGCCTTGAAGCACTGACGGAATTACTATTCACCTCCACCCTGCTGCTAGTACAGTACTTTATCTTTTCTCTATTGTATGCTTCTCCTCCTCCTCCTCCTCCTCCTCCTCCCCCTGTCTCCTAATTAACTCTTTTGATTTGTCATGCTAAAAGAGAGCACATGGCCTGTTTTTATAGCCCTATAGAAAATTGGAACAAAGGGATGTGGTGTTTTGTTTTTGTTGTTTGGTTGGTTTTTTGGGGAGGTTAGTTGGTGGGCAGTTGCCTATTAGCAGAACTATGTCCTCCCTTTTTTCCTTCCTTGATTCTTCACAATCATCTCTGACAGGTGTGTCTGGAAGAACAGCTTTTCTTGAAGGGCGCCTGACCTTGTTTTCTTTGCTTTTGCCTGTCATGCACAATTCTTGTAGGGACATTCTGGAAAAAAAGAATGCTTTTTCTTTCTCAAATGACTGGTTTGGTCATTTGGGGCAATTACACAGATGGAGATTTTCTACTTCTTATAAAATAGTAAACTCTGAGGCCAAATAAATAAAGCTAAATGGAGGGAGTATAGCAGAATAGGGCTGGAAAGGACCTGTGAGGTCTTCTAGTCCAACCCCCTACTCAAGCAGGAAACCCTATACCATTTCAGATAAACGGTTGTCCAATTTCTTCTTAAAAATGTGCTATTTTAGCCAAAAAGTTTAAAAAAAATAATCCGTGTTTAAGATACACTGGAAAAACTGAGAGAATTTTATTATCTCTTCAAATGTTAAGTGGATTTGGATTTGAAAAAAGAATATTTTCAAATGACCAGGAATTTCTATCCATGCTTAGAGGATTAATATTACTGCAAATTACAAAGCAAGGAATGATATCATTAAAAAAATAGAACAAAGCCTATTTTAATTTATAGCATGTATTGGACAATACATCCTTGCCAGTCTTATTCTCTTCAGGGCAAATCATTTTGGCCTGGGCTTTACAGGAAGTCCTTGGTTAATTATGATAATTAGGACATCGGGAATTTCAAAGGACAGTTAAGTACCACATGTTCAGCACTGTTGTAAAGTTGAACAGTTGTTAAACGAGAACTGCTTGTAGTTGGTTCCAGATGGTGGACCTGACTGCTACTGAGGTGAGTCAGTCATTAAGAATACATGTATGTCCGTTTATGCATCCTTTTTATTCAGCACATACTGTACTACAGTGCAAACACCAGTCTTCAGAGTAAGAGATGGACAGCAGAAAGCTCTCCAAATGATGGACTGCAACTTGTTATGTCTTTTAGAAAGAAGGATTCTCTACAGGATATTAGTTTCTCCCACCTTCACACACACACACACACACACACACACACACACACAGGATTAATGTTTTAAGACATGTCACCTATTTCACTGTTTTTACCTTCATGTATACTATCGCTTTTTCTTTTTTCTTTTTTCATAATGGAGAGAATACATGGACATTTTCAGAAGGTGAGAGTTATGATAAAAATTTTGTTCTATGCCTTCAGGCTTCCCCAGAAAATGGCATCTTATGAATTGTGAAAGAATTTATGAATTTAAACTTTGGAGCAAGACAAACCATTAGCTGATATATTCTTTCTTCAGGCAGGGTCTACAAGAAGGCAATCACTGTGGGGAAAAGTTAACCATATTTTACCGGTAGCACATTCTACAAAGTATATTGAGGGAATATGGACATTTTTTATGTGCATTTGATTTCTGAAACAGTAATAAATCTCTGTGGCTGGAATAGGTAGAACTGAAAAATATTTCCCATTTTTAAAATATTTTTTTTATCCCTGTATTGTTTTTTAGGAATAACTCAGGGTAGCAAACATACTTAATACTCCTTCCTCCTCCTATTTCCCCCCACAACAATAACCCTGTAAGGTGAACTGGGTTGAGGGAGAGTGACTGTCTCAAAGTCACCCAGCTGGCTTTCATGCCTAAGGCAAAACTAGAACTCCCAGTCTCCTGGTTTCTAGCCTGTGCCTTAATCACTACACCAAAGTATTTTCTTTTTCTGTTTCAAATATAGTATAATAAAGTTACAACAATGTCATTACATTAGGTATTAAACTTATTTTCAGAGAAATGAATCACTGTTCTCTACCTTCCAGTATAGAGCATGGGTGAAATAGAAACTTCTTAATGCTTTGTGGTTATTACAGAATTATGCCTCAGGAGTCAAAACCTGGGAATATAATGAAGTGCTATTGCTCCTGAGAGACACATTAAAATAACTTTGGTGAACTGAGAATCATAATGCATTACAGAGCCTCAAGGTATAGAAAGGCATCCTGCGCGATGAAACTTAATACTACAGGAAAAATATAGTCTTCCTAATTTATGTTGGTGATGATCAGGTAACTGTGTGGCAAGTAAAATGAAAAAAATCCAATCCTTCATTAACCTTGCATCCTTAGACACCTCAATGGAATAGTTTTGGATTTCTTGTTTTCCGTATGAGGGAAGTATTACACTTTCTTTTAAAAGTATCTTCTTCTCAGTGCAGGTTTAACAACTGGGGAGGCTGATTTCTGTTCTGTGTTACAAATTGCACTAGAGACTGGAGTCGGTCCCAGCCCATCTCAATGCAGATGTGATTACAGATATTTCCCATTTGATATATGAACAAAAGCAGCTCAGAACAGCTCATGGAAAGGAGTGGAGGGAGCCTTGGGCTTTGCAAAACAATGAAACCACAATAGGCACAGTGTTCTCCAGGGGTATAGGACCACTTTTCATCTGTCATACCTGGCCCAGCCAATGGCAAAAGAGGGTGGGAGTTTTGACCCAAAACATCTGAAGGATATCAGCTTGCATGCCCATGTAATAAACTTAGTATTTACACTTGGTTGAGGACTTGATTTCTTGGCTATCCTATTCCAGGATCTGAGGCATGCAGCATTACAATATATTTGGAACAAAACAGGTGGAAATTATCAGCCAGCAAATTTCCCAAACTAATTTGCAGTTGACTCAGACTGCTTCCAAAAGAAGGTACCTGATTATGGCTTTGCTTTCAAAATTTCTGTTTTACTTGATGCGTGAATGTTAATGTCCAACCTTTGATTTTGAAAGGAAAAAAGCTGCCGCTTCCAACCTCTCTTGACCTGTCTCATTCAAGACAGGTTGCTATCAAAGAGGCAGACTACAGAAATGGCAGTCCTTTCTAATTGGTATTCTTTCCAATCACCATCACCAAAAGGGGGAAATAATAAACCTTGATCAGCTAAATAGAAAGAAGATATCAGAGTGCTAATTATGTAGACGAAAGTACAAATAGAACAGATCTTACAAAACAAAGGCAAGAAAAGCAAAGACTTTTTCCTTCAGCAGCCTGTGTTTTAGCCTGAAGGTTTCTACAATGTGTCTTCAAGTTTCTTTCTTTCTTTCTTTCTTTCTTTCTTTCTTTCTTTCTTTCTTTCTTTCTTTCTTTCTTTCTTTCTTTCTT
>JANHFL010001955.1:75311-90830 GCA_032468155.1 Oxyrhabdium leporinum | reverse complement strand
CCAGAAAGTCCAGTTGCCTCTTGAAAAAGCACCTTTGGGACAACCATGACCTGGATGATTGAGAATCTCCATAGACAGAAAGGGTAAGTGTTAATAACAAGACATATAAGCAGCACTTCTAAGTTGACATGACTTACCGTTAAAAGAAAGCTACTTTTATTTAGAAAATCTTGTAAATTTATTTTATTGGTATAGGCTTGATTTTCATGTTGCCCTTTGGCTTGCAGTGGACAATCACGACAGCTTTTTCAAAGGATACTTAATAGCTTGATTTTGTGTTAAGGAATAAATCAAGGAATGCAAGAATATGGAACCACTAGCAGATTTCTCTAGAGACAGAATATTCTCTAGATTGTTTTTTAAACTATTATTTCTCCCCACTGTATGGCATCATGAACTTGCTGGAAGCTCACCATTCCTTGGCAACTATGAAAGTTAAAAGACTTTGCTTTCTAGTCTGCAATTTTAAGTTACTCTGGAATAGCAGCTGGAAGAGTATGTTTGGTCCCACTCCTCTGGGCAAGGGGGTAACCAAACCAAAGTTCACTACAAGTACTCTTTTGTTCTTTTAGGTTTTTCCCCCTTCTTTTAGCCAATTGATACAATAGGCTCATTTTCCTCATTTGATTATATTACTTCTGCAGCCCTCCTGCCCCCTACTCCCCTCTCTGAGAAAGGCCAGGATGTACTTTCCTTGAGCTGAAAATATCAGCCTAATACTTTCATCTATATCATGAATATGGTACAGAGACTGTATGCAGACCATGGTATACAGGTAGTCCTCAACATAAGACCACAATTGGGAACAGAATTTCCATTGCTAAGCAAAGCAGTTGTTATAGTCATTTGTTTGCCCTTAAGAAAAGCAAACCGTGTGAACACACTGCTATGTTGGATATAAAATAATAGTTCCCCCAGTATTTTCTAACTAGCAGAGATGAACCTGTGAGCAAATAGCACAAATATGAAACTTGGACAAATATACTTTTCCTGCTTATAAATTGCTTTTCTGTAAAATGGTAAAACTGTTGCTCAGCTCATACAAATTTTCTCCCAAGTTCAACTTCAGACAGGAGTGCTAATTGGCTGCTCCTTTCAGGAATTTGTTGGGAAATACATCTCTGCTTTGCCATTCACAGAAGCACCGAGTGGTTCCTAAATTACAGTCTTGAATAAAATTAATGCAATTTTCAGAACAGGGTAATGTCATGGCATAATAAGCATTATGACAGGGATGAGCAAACATCTGTGCCAGAGGACATAAAATGTTGGCTAGTGAAAATAAGCAAGATCACTCAGCTGGGTAGCTGTGTGCTATGGTGAGTGTAAGAAATACAAATGAGTGTGTATGCAGGCACATAATATAATGCTATCCAACTGCACAGAAAACTGATAATTGTTTCTAAGGACACTTTCATTGTATAATGCTATACTGCAATTATCCTGCAATTCCTCTTTTTACCGTTTTATTTCTGTCTTCCGTCTAAAGATCTGCAAATTACTCTTGTACATACTGTAAGGTTCATTAAACTTATTGGAAATAAAGCAGTTTTTCACCCTTTTTCCTTCCCACCCCCATTGCTATTGCTATTTAGAGAAGAGGGAAGGTCAGTTTGGTGCCTATAATTCTCCCCTCCCCTTAACTTTTAGATGAAGCCCTTCGGAGAGGACATCCATGAGTTTAAAATAAAGTAACATCATTTTCAATATGCTATTGATATCCAACTTTACATTGCTATCCCAAACCAGGCTGGAGATGATGTTAATGTCTTGTCCTGACATCTGGAGATTGTTAAGACAGGAAGGCCTTCATTCTTTAAGTTTTTCACTTTGGATTGTTTGAGGATCTCAGGAAGTCCACCCAAACATCCTTATCTTGGCCTTCCTCTTCCTCTCAGCACACTCTTCCTCCACGTATTTGTCTAGTAATTTGATCCTTGTTCATTCTCTCTCTATATATAAAACCAAACTACCCCAGAGTTTGTCTTTTGTACACATCACCCTTCTCTACTTAATACACATTCCTCCATCACGCATGAATTCTTGACTCCCTCTCTTGTGCTACCACATACTCTTTCTCAGTAACCCATTCCCACTTTATTCAATTTACTTTTAGTTTTCTCCAGACATATCCAGCACCCCCTTCCAGATAACCAAGTGGGGAGAAGCAAGCTCTTATTCACAGTTATTCTTTCTTTCAATAAATGTTTTCATACTCATATCAGGCCCCATGCTACCCACAATCTTTCTCCTAGCAATTTCCCCTTCATAAAATTTCTTTGTCCCAAGTCTCATCTTTAACATCTTCAAGCATTCTACTAAATGTTCAGTTTCATCTACTACCTCTATGTTATGCCATTTGTGTAAAACTTGAAATCATTTTCTCCATTCATTGTCAAAAGCAACTGTGTTGATCATTGGTATATAAAATTTTAGTTGCATATTTCATGGCAGCATACTATCCATCCAGCATACATTGCAAGTCAAATTCACAGCCAAAATACAGCATAATTTGTTCATTATGTCTCCAGCCAAATGTCACTAAAATATTTCTTATATATTTATGTAAATATATAACAAAGAGATGTTGATTTCAGCCTTACAAAGTGTGTGAGTGGAGAATACCTGGACTGCTCCCTGCAGTTTTCTTGGAACATTTTAAAGAAATAATTTAAAAAGCAGTACTTTCAACTGAACTGGAAATGTTCTTGTTGGCCAAAGAAATCTTCATAGTTATAAATTTGTTACTAGCAGTGGCTCTGTTAAAAGGTAAGTCCAAAATAAGCTATTTCATGACCTGCTCAAAGCATTGGATCATAAGCTCCAGGAAAGCTGGATCAAATGTTACTTTCAGTAGCATTGGGTGAGGCGTAATCCCCTTTCAAAGCCTGCACAGCTTAATTTCTTCATTATCTTTTTTAAAAAGAGAGGTTTCTTTCCTACTGTTCTTAACAGAGACATGCTAGGACATGTTTGTTTTCTCTGACATTAATAAAACATTTAATTTAATAGGTACCTAATTCTTTTTTCCTGCAAAGTGCAGTACACCTGTTCTATTACTTTGTTTATAACCACTGGGTTTCTTCAGAATAATGTTTGCAATTATTGTAATGGGTATCATTGAAATCTGCTGGTTTCTATTGTCAGTAGAAGTTTTTACAAGATGTAGAGATCCTTATTTTTGCACAATCGTAATTTTTCCACATGGGAGAGTAAATTTCAACTATAAAGAAGAATGCTCACTGTGTTTCTTTACTCTCAACTGACGACTAATGTGTTCTTTTGATAGCACATTTCCTTTTTTAAAACCACATGAGGGCAGTAGCACATTACTATAACACAGCAAATACCATTGGTAACTATTCCTTTAAGAAATAAATCAATAAATGATGCATAATATCTAATCACAGCAAATTATTCATAAAATGAACGGATTCATCATTTACTTAATGGTAAGTATTTATCTAGAACATCTGGCCCTAACATTTAAGTAATGATGATATACCAATATGTAGCTTGTAAATTTATATCTTGCAAATAAACTCCATCGAGCTCCATATACGCTCCAGCCGTAATCTTCTCTTCCCATTCTTTCATAAAGCAAACAAGTATTCTGGGATCAGTAATTTATTATGATTGGACGTTTCATTAATTAAACATGTATCTCTCCTCCAATTTAACCTCCACACAGGTTAAATACAAAGTCTTCTTTGAACTTTTGAATTCCTATGGAAATATAGAACAATGGGAACTTTTTCGTTATTCCACGCTTGGTTGTTTCACCCAGAATCTGTTCATCTTGTTCATTTGTCATAACATTCCTCCTGTTGGTCAGTGTCATCTAACCATTTAACCATTACCTCATGAAAGCCCCATTACAACCCCTTTTTTCTTCCTCAAAGGAGTCATGATTCAGAGACCTCTTCTGTTCCAAAATTGTCCTCTAGCTTGTCTCACACACCCATCGGGACTGAAGACATCTTGCCAGCTTAACAAAAAACATTCACTATGGTTGATATGTAGAATTTCCGGCAGGCTTACATCAAGTAGATATAAGCCAGGGCTGTCAAACTCGTGGCCCATGGGCCAGATGTGCCACGCACTGGCCACCCCCACCCCCAGTTTAATGAAGGGGGAAAAAGCCACGATAAGTTATGTGATGCCGCCGTGACAACACGAGTTTGACGCCCCCGATAGAAGCAGTTAGGAGAAGAACAACAAGAAGCAGAAATGAAGATGAAGTGGGATAGTTCAGTCTTTCTTAACTCTCTTCACACTTACTTCATTCACCACGTATCTTTTCATTCTATTCCTTTGTTGGGGTACTCAACTGAATCTGCAAATCCTCAACAAATATATTCCCAAATATTTATCAGTTGTGCCATCATGTATAATTTTCATCAAGAGTAATAAAAGTAATATTAAATGTTTACACAATGCCAGCTTCAATTTTCTTGTAATGTGTAGAGCAAGGGAATTGAGACAAAGATGAAAGCAAAGTGCATGCTGGGTTCATTCAGCTTGTACATCAACAAGCCAGTACCAGAACTTGAACTGATAATTTCATTTGGCTTAAAGTATTTTTTAAAACGTCTTTGCTCTTGGGAACTGCAGTGTAGATGATTCTGCTAAAATTAAAAGCAGGCTCATTTTTTTTCAGCTAAAGGAAATTTGTGCTATTAGGCATTGCTTTGTACATCTTTGCTCCCATGCTGATGATATCTATATATTTTTTTCCTTAAAAACAAAGTAATAATTTACGAAGAACTGTTGCTTCTATGGATTTAGGTCGCTAAATTTGCTTGACTCACTTAAGAGAATTTTCTGAAATCCAACTGCAGAAAAAAAGCTGTTTATCCTTCTGGCCACTAGATGTCGCTGAAGTGAATGAAAACAGTACAGTAAATGTGTTCCTCAGAAAATACAGGTTCATTTGTTCAGTGTGTAAAAAGCATTAACCAGATTCTGGCTTTCTACATACGAGGCAAGTGAAATCAAGCTAGTGAGCTCCATAGAGATATAAAACACGTTGCTATGACAACCAGCCTATGGTGCTTTCTCAGATCAGATAGTAGTCTCACTGCTACTAGCAATTTGTTGTAATGACTCACAATCTTAATTTTTTATATAGGTCTCATAGTCCCTCTGGCTTTCTTGTACAACGTCCTTCTCTTCTTCCACCCTCCTCCTCCTTTATAACAGTTGTTTGATGTGATGTCCCATTGGCAGATTACGGTTATCACTATTGAGAAATCCCATTAAACTGTAGCTTCAAATTATTCAAGACAAGATAGCAATCATTGTTTGAACTGAACTGAGAAAAGAGTGTGTGTGTGTATATGTGTGTGCATGTCTACAGTCTCTCTCCTCCCTCCCTCCCCCCCCTCGGAGTTGGGCAGCATATAAGTTTAGATGATGATGATGATTGTGATTGGCAATGTCTAGTGAGGAAAGAGGCTAGTTTCCTGGCCTAAAATGCTCTCCCACAAAATTAAGTTTACTTATAGAAACAACTTGAACATTAGATTTTGACGATCAGTGTACTTCACTTGTTAATCTTACCTATTTATGATACTGTGGATTTTGTGGTTATACATAGTACGTATGCACCTTTAAGATAAGATCATAATTTCCCATCAGTTTTAAGTTATGGGATATATGAAAGAGATTTACACAGAGTTTCCAAGTTGAGAAACAGCCATGATGAAATGGCCTCTCTAGTTATAGAGCCGTGGTAGCACAGTGGTTACAATGCCGTATTGCAGGCTAATTCTGCTGATTGCCAGGGGTTCGATCCTGACCTGCTGAAGTGCTTTTCATCCTTCTGAGGTCAGTAAAATGAGGACCCAGATTGTTGGGGGCAATATGCTGACTCTGTAAACTGCTTAGAGAGGGCTGCAAAGCACTGTGAAGCAGTATATAAGTCTAAGTGCTATTGCTATACCAAATGTTCCTTCTGGTTAGAAAACTGTGAGGTGTTGAAGAATCAGTGCCATGAGTTACACTGTGTATTTTGAACTGCTCTGATTAACATCTTGGCAGTACAATTGAAAGGATCATTTCCCAAACAAAGTACTTTTTGAAGCACCAGACAATTCCAATCTGAGACCACAGACCTCAGAAACTATGCACCAGACAAGGGAAAAGGTTTTTTTAAATCAATAGTTTCTTATCCTTAAAATTATCTATTGTGGGTTATTATAGAACCTCAGTTGTGATACCTTCTCACCCCAGTCTTTCAGATGCAGGCACATTGGCAAAAGGTAAAATCTATCTTGCTTTCTGCCAAAATTCACTAGAGTAAATAACCAGACAGTCCTACCATTTTCAAAATAATATCTTCTTTAGCCTTCCAACTGAGTGGCTGTGGTTCATTTTTGCATTCTAAAGTGGGTATCTGATGGATATGAAACATTAAGAGTTATGCAGCCCATTAAAACCTGGCTCCTAGATCTTTGTCATTATGTACTCCTCCTTAATTTCCCATTAGATGACACAGCCACAAAAGTAGGTTTCCATTTTTTGCATATTTTTCTCCATTAGCAAAGCAAATCAGAGTAAATTATTTTTGTATTAGATTACAGTATGGAAAGTATATCTCTCAACAGCAGGAAAGTCTGATGTCTTCTAGGACTCACAAGGGCACAATGGAGGCTGCCAACAAAAATGTAAATACAGATTCATAGGAACCATGAAAATGGTTCAATTTAAGTAGTAACAATTTACTACTTAATTTACAATTTAAGTAGTAACATTTCAACCTTAGAATGAGAACAACAAAAACACCAATTGGGAATTTGACATGTTTGCATATATACATAGTTTCTGAGGTCTGTGGTCTCAGATTGGAATTTATTTTTAAGCTGGAAAGAAGCCTAGACATGAAATCAGAAATCCACAAACAAACTGGAAACACTATAATTTTCATGAAACCTTTTATATTCAGTTTCTGCTTTTTTCTTTAGTCATAGATCAATGTGGTTGCAACTGCATCAGTACATATCTCTGTTTAGATCTGAAAAATATCCCTTTTTTGCTTGTTTTCCTTTTAATTTTGCTTCCTATAGGGACTCTTCTCAATAATGTCATGGCAATACTCAGTTACAGAAAGATTAGTGGCCTTTGGTGGTGTTGCTGTGTACTTAATTAGGAAAAGACAATAACTCACTATACAGGCAGTTTGGAGCTCCTTAGCTTGCATCATTCCGTCTCTTGGGTTCTCCCAGTTTGAATTGCCAAAATTATACAGGCAAACTGATTATTTAAAAAACAGATTTTTTTTTTGTTTGAACAGTAATAATGTGGCTGCATTTAGCCACTCATAGGCTTAGAATACTATTTTTACTTTTAAATCTTCTTTAAAGACAGGCAAAATTCCTTCTCCTTGGTCTCATTATATCTCATTATATCACTCTGATACTCTATGGTGCTCAGCAAGAACCTCCTCCTAATAACTTAAAAGAAAACTCTGCATCATTTGAACTCAAAGATTTTGTCCATCTTTTATTTGGTGGAAACTATGAACTGAGCCCAGAATCTCTGAACAATGTTCTGTTCTAGGAGCATATGCTTTTGGTATCTGCAAAGGGAAGGTAATTGTTGTCATTTTTCTTCAAATTATTCAAATGTGTTAGGTGGACTTTCTAAACTAGGCAGAAGTTAGTTCAGGTCCTGCAAAGCAAAGAGGCTATTAGGGAAAATAATTTGCAAATGTTTCTATTGACTCAAAGTATTTTTCCATTGGGTGAAGGACACCTTTGAATTCAACTCTACTATATTTAACCTAGAAAAAATATATTTTTTAAAAGCATTGTGTGTGGGAACCTTTTACATATTTGCACATTAACATTGGTTTATGCTATAGACCAGGGGTGTCAAACTCACGTCACGGCAGCATCATGTGACGTATCAGGACTTTTTCCCCCTTTGCTAAACTGGGTGTGGGCATGGCCAGCATGTGACTCATCTGGCCCAGGGGCCGGGAGTTTGACAGCCCTGCTATAGACTATTAAATCAAGTATTGAAAAACTCTTGGGTTGAAGAGGAGATGGTGCCAACAGTCCATATAATGGTGCTTTCAATCAATATAGAATACAGTTCTATTATTAGAATCGGTAATCAGTTTTGAACCTAAGATTGTGATTGTTGTGTTGGCTAATCCCCAAGCAAATATGTGTAAAATTTTGCTATTAGGGTGGGGAGATACAGGCAGCTCTTCCTCATTGACATTAATTGGAGTTTTTCATTTAAATCTAATTGCTGTGGGAGAGGGATAAGGAGGCAGGAGACCTACAGAGGCAAAAGAAAGAAAGACAGAGAAAAGCGGAACAGAAAAAAGAGAGAAAGACAAAACTTCACTTTCTGTCAGTTTTGGCTCCAGTCTCATTTCTGAACCTCTGCATCCCTGAGGATGCAGGCAATAAAATACGGTCTTCATGGTTCACAGAGAAAGAGTTTTATCTCTATGTTAAATAACAGACCCCACTGAAAATAGTATCACTGAGTAAAACATATTTAGAATCTTCTTCATAATCAACCAATAGTTTCTCTTGCTACACCTTATTTATTCATAGCATTATGCTATCATAATTCTGTTGAATGTATATGTAATATCAGGAAAACTGGGACTGAAAAAAAATAAGCAAAAAACCCAAATGTATGTAGTTCCATATCTACATTCACTCATCTAACCCTATTAAGGGACTAGGACTGGGACATTGGAAACAAATTTGAGAGAAAAATACTCAAAATATTGTTTTAATTTTTTAAAAATCAATATTATGTTTTATATACTACACCTAGATCTAGGTATATGCCAAGAGTTATTAATGTATACATTGAATCTGTTCCTTTGCAAATACTAAGCACATATCTGCATATACAGTATACCGACACAGTATAACAATATTCCAGGTACATTTAAGCAAGCCTAATTTCTCTCTAAATTGTTTTGAGTTAGCAACTTAGTCTCTGCACAAAAATAATTCACAGTAAGAGCACTCTGAATAACTTATAGAAAATAGTTTCCTTAATTTAATTTAATTTGATTTGAAAGAAGGGCTAACCCATCCAAAACAGCAGGAAACTAGGCTGAAGGCAAACCAGCAGGAGAAGTGGTGGTTTTGAAACAGTCCATACTATAGTATAAATAAGCATGCTTGTAATTTAAAGCATTTCCTGATGAAGAAATAGCAAACTCATCTTCCTGTAGTATTATCATATTCTTAAGAATTTGCATTGATGGCTATGCTTGAACTATGTAGCTAATGCTAAAGTAGGAAGTCTATTGAGCAAAGAAGGACTTACTTGGGATGTGCTGTTTGGTGACTAATAACCCAACTATTATTTATTTAATGCTTCTATTTTGATAGAATAAATGAGCTATGTAGGTTCCATAACATAATGTTGTGCAATACCTTAGCTATAACCATAAAAAAACACTAACCTTTTTGGATCTTTGGCTTTCCCCTGAGATTCTACATTCATGAATATGATTTCTTGAAATTTGTTCTTTCACAGAACTCACAATATGACACATAAAACTACTGAGTTGATTTGACAGTTTCATTGTATATTAATTATTGAAATATGATATTTAAATCATAATTTTAATTTAATGGGCCGATAGGCATACCTCATTACTTTTAGAATTTCTTAATTGCCATATATATTAAACTTTTGTCAATGCTATGTATCTGTATCTGTAATATATATGCCTTTACTTTAACTTCTGGTTGGACAGAAGATATGTTTTCATTTATAATCTTCTTGAGATGAACACCATGCCTTAGAGTCAGACATGAGTTTTTAATAAAGTTTGATTTTGTGTGTCTGTTGTGAGATTGGTCTATTGTATGAAGTTAGTAGGAAGGGGAGATGAACAGTTGAATATAGTCATACACTTTCATGCTAAAAAATCAGATAGTTGCATTGTAGAAATTATTTCACAGGTGATGACAGTAGGTGGGCTATCAAAATGTTACCATACAGAGGACTTGGCATTAGGGTGTGAAGACTAAGAGACTACTTAGAGGGTAGGTTTGACATCCTCATATTCCACTTAATAGATTCAGTTGTCCATTACATAAAATAACAGGGATTATCCTTTCAGCCAACATACATGTGCAGCCCACAATATGTGGTATCAGAATGTGAACTATAAGGCAATTCAGAAATGAATATCTATCTGAATTAGATGTGAATTCTTATACATAGTGAATTCAAGAAGACTTGCAGGTAAGAAGCATCCAGTTACAGCTTTAAGAGAAAAATTAGAAACAGGTTGATTGATCTACAAGGAAAGCAAGATAAGGAAACTAGCCTGCATTTTGTGGTCTTCCAGTATACTCAAAATCATTCATTAAAATATGCTTTTTTTGGTATAAAGGTACATCATATCTACACAAAACATAATACTTTATTTAACACTTTCACGTTCTTTTACCTTACATATCTAAAAATGCTCATTCCTGTTCTTGATAACCACAAAACTGAATATACCTTCTGCTTGTGCTACAAGCCACAATAATTTTTTGTGTTGTTTTGTTTTTTAGCTGCCCATTTCACAATAGTGATTCTGGGCAGGGTATACAGTAAAGATTAAAACCAACATTGATAAGCCACAGCCCATAATGCTTGAGGTGACTAACACATTCCTGTCATAAAACCTCATCAAGATTTACCTCAATCCTCTTGGACAAATAATGAGTTAACACCAAAAGCTACATTTAAATTTTCAAAAAGAATAGTATTACTTGATTTACATACATGCACATATTGCACATGAACTAAGATCAAATGTGGAAAAGGAAAGCCTGTTTTTCATATTTTGAGGCTTAGGAAAGTTTTTCTGAACCAAAGTGAAAGATCGTCACATTCTCACTATCTTTCAATTTTATGACTTTGATGTTGTTGCTGTCAAATTAAAACTTCTATATGAACATCATTTATACTTAGTATTCTGCTAGTAAGTAAATTGAAATGGGAATTGACTATTTTGTTTCAGGATGCCTTTTTTGATGCTTTCATTTATTTTTCCAAGGCTACAAAAGAAACATGTCTTTAAGGGACACAGGTGTTGGGAGTGTTATTTGGGTAATTGCTATAGATCATCCACACGGTCCTTTTCTTTCTGTGTTATTACTTTGGTTGCATCCTATAATTGTGAATGGAATGTTATATATGTCCAGAATTTCTGCTCGAGATGGTTTAGATTTTTCAAGGTATTTGCACTTTGACCCCTTGATAGAAGATGTTTGAAAGGACTTGGACATTTCAATTTTATTTTTTAACATTGCAGGCAAAATCTTTTCCCTGTGCTTGAAATGAGTGCACATATTGGACCACACACTATATTATTAACTCTTGAAAAACCCTGCCAATCAAGACAACTGATTAATAGAGTACTTACTGCAGGAATTGTTTATTTAGAGTAAAGGAGAAGTAATAGGGAGCCCATGGAATGTGCTTTAAATATGTCCTTTAAATATTTTTTTAAAAATTAACTTTGAAGTTTTATGCTTGCAACAAAGAAAGAATAATATAGAATGGAGTAACTAAAAATGTAACAAACATATGGTCATGATAAACAAGTGGATATTGGATATATCATAATATTATATCTATCTGAAAATCTTTTTGAAGGTGTTTCTAATGAAGCGAAAACCAATTTTCCCATTAAGATACTGGGAAAGGAGGAGTTGAAAATACTTTCCATCTCTGAAAATGTTCAGAATATTCCTACTTGATATCAATACCTTTTGATAAAGTTGTCCAGAGTATCTTCCCAGATTGCAATTGTCAACAGAAAGTATTGGGCTGTAATAATTCCACTCTCATTTGGAGGGTTAATCACTGGATTTCATATTGGATGATTATTTAGCATCCCTTTATTCCTAACTCTGTTATTAGCATGAAACCTTTGGTAGAATCAATTTGGAAAATGGAGCCATGTCATCAATATGTATCTCCACAAACAGTGAACACCATCTCTTTTTTCTTCTCTTCTTATCAGCAAATGTCTTAGTCTCTGTCTTCATGAAACACATTTTCTTGTGAAATTTAGCAATATGTTGATATCTATAGTTCACTTACATTGATTAGTTTGAATGTTGATTAGTTTGAATTGAGCAGTATTGTCTTTACTGGCCTTTTAACAGTAAAGTTTATTTCAGTTGAGTTGTATTCAATTAAAGTCCTACATGTACAGAACTGTAGCCTGTCAACTTCAGCTGCTATTTGTAAGAAGGACAAGGTGCAATTGTCTCCAATTATGTCATGTTTCATCAGTAATGGATACCTTAGCAATAACACTTTTTGTGTTCAACAATAATGGAATGACATTTTGCTGAGCTGTAAATAAAATATGCTGCAGGAAGTAACAGATCTGGTGTCAGATGTCTTTGGGTATAGCTAAAAAAGTTTAGCAGAGGTTCTCCAATGTTTTAGTCAGTTAAATTCTCAGCTGGACAAAAAGGTCTGAAGCAGGACTTACGTTCTGTGTTCCCAGTGCCTCTGGGAACAATGGCAAACAGGAACACAACACACTGGCTTTAGAAGGAAAGAACTTAAGCATCATTCATAAAATTTGAGATGGAATGTAATCAGACAAGACTGAAGCACTTGTATATTTCCTATCTCTGCAGGAACTATTTGCTATTTGATAGTATGTAATTATCACCCCTTCTTCCCTTGGGCAAAAACATATTTGAAGACATGCCAGAGATGTCTGCCAGGAATCTGTAGGATGGCTGGAATCATTGTTGGTTTGGTCAGCATTTATGGAAAAATGGAGACTAGACTGGTTGGAACTTTATATTATGCAGTATGATCATATCTATTACACTCAATGAGAATATTGTTCATCAAATTAGAGCATGCCAAAGTCCTGAAAAGTATTCTCAAAAAGCATTTAAAATATATTTCAGTGTTATTCATGTTTAAAGTATACTCTCAACAAAATAGTGGTTGGAAAGCAGAATTTTAAAGCTAGTTTTATTACTGTGTTTCTCCAAAAATAAGATCCAGTCTTATACTTTTTTTGGCTCCAAAAAACTCTGTTAAGGTTCCAGTTAATGAACCCAAGCAAATCAGAACTCTGAGACTGGAATCTTCCTGAAAGGACTTCTTTATTGGGTGCATCATATCAGCATGGTTAAATGTAAAACCAACTCTAAATATTCCCCACAATTTTAGTATAATTAAAATAGTAAATGATCCCCTCCACAAGTGTCACAGGTCACATTGTCCAATCAGGTTATTCGGCAAGCTCCTTAACCACTCCTCTCCGTCTTCATCCGACACTTGTGGAGATGACCTTGGTTCCCATGAGATAGATCAATGTTGTGTCTGGCAATGCATTCCAACCTCCTTCCTCCCCCCCCCCAAAAAAAAATACTGTGTGGCAACTGAGAAATGAGAAAAATGGCTTCTGCCAGGTTCAGTTTAAAGTTTAAA
This sequence comes from Oxyrhabdium leporinum, assembly GCA_032468155.1. Taxonomy (NCBI): domain Eukaryota; kingdom Metazoa; phylum Chordata; class Lepidosauria; order Squamata; family Cyclocoridae; genus Oxyrhabdium; species Oxyrhabdium leporinum. Next base: position 77,375 of record JANHFL010001955.1, on the reverse strand, counting down.
GTTTAAAGTGACAGTCACATTAGGCCTTATTTTTGGGGAAACATGGTATAAGACTGATCAACCTGGTTAGATGTCCCACCCCCCAGCATGCACACAAGAGGCAGCAAGCACGTGGGGACCAACAGTGTCCAGCAGCAGCTGCAGCCTGCTGGTCCCTTGGCCAGTGCACTGTGGGGCTGCGCAACCCACGTACCACAGGTGAGTCCAAGTGCTGCGACCACCAGGTTGGCCCTCCAAGCAGCAAGCAGAGGCAGAGGCATGGAAAAGGCATGCGATCCAGCCTGCCAGATGTTTCATGTGGCTGCCTGCTCCATCATGGCAATGGTAAAGCAAATACAGATGATGGATAGAGTGGGCGGGTGGCACCCCACACCTCTGCCTCCGCCTTCTGTTTTGTGGTCTGGCCCAGCAGTCGCAATGCTCAGACTCATCTGTGCTATGCAGGCTGTGCAACCTCAGAGTGTGCTGGCCATGTGGTCACCCACCCACTCCATCCCACTGTCTGTCTTTGCTTGCCCATGGTCTCAATGGGACAGCCAGCCATGCAGCATTCCCATCAGGCCAGATTGCATGCCTCCCTCCATGCCTCTGCCTGTGCCTGCTGCTTGGAGGACTGGCCCAGCAGTCGCAGTGCTCAGACTCACCTGCGTTGTGTGGGCTGCACAGTCCCAGAGTGTGCTAGCCACATGGCTACCCACCCTGTCCCACTCTGTCCCACTCTGTCTTTGCTTACTCACAGCTGTGATGGGTCAGGTGGCCACATGGCACATCTGGTGGGCTAGATTGCATGCTTCCCTCCGTGCCTCTGCCTCCGCCTGTTGCTTGGAGGGCCAGCCCAACAGTTGCAGTGCTTGGACTCACATGTGCTGCATGGGCTGCAGCCCCTGCCAAACACCATTGGTCCCTGCATGCTCACCACCCCTTATGCTGGCCATGCCCATCCCCCCAGGCCTGACAATCTTAACTGGGGCTTATTTTTGGGATAGGACTTATATTAGAGCACCCTAAAAATCATTCTAGGGCTTATTTTCTGGTTTGGTCTTATTTTGAGGGAAACATGGTATGAAGAAATTTCAGACAACATAAAAATTATGGAAAAAAATTAAAACAGTGGGATGCTTTAATACTGTAAGTTAAACATTCATACTTATATATTTTTCTTTCTGATATGCACTTTCATAAATGCAGAGAAAATAACCGTAGAATAAAAATATGTTAATTTTGTTCCTTTATGCATATGATTTTTTGTAAAAAAAATCTGTTGTTTCCTATTATGAAAACATTCTATTTAACTGATGAAATTTCTCTGGATCTTAATAAATAATTCAAAAAGTCTTACCTATAAGCAGCAAGGTAATCTTTTTTTCTGACTCATGCTATAGAAATAATACACTTTATATTATTTTGTATTTTGTATACAGATATTCTGTACCTAGGGAGATGACTGACATCACTTGATAATAGACAATCAAACAATTGTTTCTGGTGTGAATTCTGAATCTGAATTCTCCAGATTCACTAACGTTTTTCCCCCAGTCCTTTCTGAAAAATAACAAGATTACAACCAGCAAAGCTGCTGTGACTTGGCTACATTTCTTCCCTTTTTTCTACTTGATTTTTTAGTTTTTGCTTCTAACTATTCTTAAGAGACACAGCACATTAACAATTGTCCTCACATAAAACTGCATCATAAAATTCCATCTTTGAGCAAGGGCTTTTCTCGCAGTCTCCTACTGGATCCTTTTCCCATCAGGATAATCCAGCTGGGGATGTGTCACCAATTTAGCCATCCCAAGCTAATAGCAAATGCTAGGGTCACAGCAACTGTTTCTGGGGGTACCGTGGTTAATATTATCACTATTTATTAAAAGTATGTATCTTTATGATAAGCCAATATGCCTGTGTAACTAAAATTAAACAAGAGTTGGATTTTTATCACACACTTCTACAATTACCTGGAATTCTGAAATATTCTATTCAGCAATCCTTATTTTATTTATTTTTACATTTATATACCGCCCCATTCCGAAGACTCGGGGTGGTTTACAGCTTATAAGCAATACT
>JANHFL010001955.1:41732-74131 GCA_032468155.1 Oxyrhabdium leporinum | reverse complement strand
GGATTTGAACCGCTAGATTGAATCAGCAGAAGTGGCCTGCAGTTCAACACTCTAACCACTGCGCCACCTAGGCTCTTTTTGAGAGATTGGCAACCATATAAATTTGAGATTATGCACACGCTATTCTCATTAATATCTAAAATTTCTCCCCTCACTAAGACAACACAAGTGTCCTGCATGGCTCAAGAACTATCTAGCATGGTGCACGGTGAAATTTACTGCACAGTGAAATTTGGCTTGTAATACAGTGTGACAAAGTATTGTGATCCATGTTTGAAAGGTCCCTGTGTTCTTCACAACCAATACTATGAGAGAAATACTTTTAAAAGACATATTTTTTTCATGACAATCTATGTTAGAATGTTTATCTATTACTATATTGGTCTTAACTGGTCTGTTTCATATCCTGCTTTCTTCTTCAACTTGCTGAGAAAGATTAGAAATGAAACTTTTTTTTTCTGTGTTGTTTGATCACAATTAATAGTGTTTAAACTGAATGGGCATTTTTCCTCAGAATTGGATTCTGTTGCTGCCTAACTATTTGCTGCCTATTAAAACTTCTTTTTCCACTTCCTGTTTTTCTTCTACCTTTATACATGTCTTCACTACATATGCAGCATGTTAATTCTTTTGAAATGCAATCAAACTTTTCAGAACTCATTCCTTTCCTTCCGGTTAGGGGAAAATGTCTTCCTGAGAATGTGAGCCATGTTAAAAACCATGACTGAAGGACACATGTCTTCTGGGATGCAATATTTTAGATTCCTGCAGTTGTAGAATAATGAGCAGTTTATTTATGCACATTGTCTGAAATAAGTGCTTTTGAAACCAACAGTGGGGAGGGGGATGTAGCAGATGGAGGGAATCACCCAACAAAAAAGCATAATATAATTACCAAGTGTTGCATGGTGCTTTGTGGAGATAGTGTAAAATTGTTCTAGGAAATTAGTTTTTGACTTTCAAACGGTAATTTAATTAAAACTATAAATCTTTTAAGACTGGGAAAATATGCACTACATACTACGATACAATAATTAACAATATTTTGTTTCCTAAAAATGAGAACATGTTAATTGTATTCTGTGTATTGAGTAATATTTCATATCCCTACAGTTGCCTTCAATATGTCAATAATTCATTGTATTATGATGTTCTGAGCTCATTTCTTAACAACAAAGAAGCTGATTCTGTGGCTTAGGTTGAGATGTGTATCTTGGACAATAATATTCAACAATCCCAAAATGGAAACTAAAATTGACTAATTCTTCTGTTCAATCTCAAGAAATGTGGGAAATTATTCCTCAACAGCAGTGGGTCACTAACTGTGGGAACTGACAGGTTCTGTGTTATCATTTTGAAATCACAGAAGAAAAATTACAAATTATGTAGCATCACTGTCAACATCCAGCTTGAGTATCTAAGTCTTCCAATAGTAACTCTTTTGTGGTATATTTCTGGACGTTGGATATTTACATTGTACTTTTCAAAACATTTCTTGATAAACAATCTAATGCTTGTATATTTGGGGAAATAGGAGATATCAGAGACCAACAGGGATTTCTTGGACATAATATCTCTTGATGCTTTCCATACTCTTAAGTACTGTTGTTTCAATCCCTAAAGGACCTTTAAATTTTCTTTTTTTTTCTCATCAATACTAATTTCTGAACATGATTTTTAAAGATTCATTCACTTGTTGCTGAATATATGTAAATAATTCAAGTTGCTTTGCTTTTCCATTCTTGTGATGGGCAGGAGCATCTCAAAGCAACTATGTTAGGTCAGATTTCAAGCAACTTGATTGCTTTGTGGTGGCGCAGTGATTAGAGCGCAGTATTGCAGGCTAGCTCATTGCTCACTGCCAGGAATTTGATCCTGATCTGCTCAAGGTTGACTCAGCCTTCCGAGGTTGGTAAAATGAGGACCCAGATTGTTGGGGGAAATATGCTGACTCTTTAAACCGCTTAGAGAGGGCTGTTAAGCACTGTGAAGCGGTATATAAGTCTAAGTGCTATTGCTATTGCTATTTGTAGCTTTCAGGAATGAATCCAGATGGGGGCCTTTGCTCTTGAACAATACTCTTGTTGAGTAAATTGTATAGCATAATAACTACAATATTGTCTGAATATGTTTAAAATGTACTGTTTCTAATTTTGACTTCAGCAAGAGCGCTCTTATTTTCCATACTAACACTGAAAATAGAAGGGACACTCTCCCTTCTATCCCTTGGATATAAGTTATAGGTTGTTTCCATGTTAGTGGGCTCCACAATCCCAAAGAGCCAACACAACCCCATCAGGCATCTGGGAAACACACCTACAAGTACTCAAAGGCTACTACTTATTGTTTACTTATACTACTTTTCCCCAAAGCTACAACTTCTGTTCCTCCACTACTTCTTGTTGTGAACCCTACTTCTGAAAAACAGTAATGCTTCCATTTCCCTTACGCTGCTTCAGGCTATTTTAGTGTCCCAAACAAACACAACAGCCTTCCCTCTCACAGCAACACTACCACATCCAGCTGCCTCTCTGCTCATGTGTTATAGCTGGGCTGGTTAGGTACAAGTCTTAAAGGAACAGCTCACCAGCAATCCATGTGTTGGCCATTTTGCTGGCAGCATGTCCTCTCACAATATAGAATATAATATATTGTATGAATTCTTAACATAACTTTTATGATTTTGGGAGTTGGTTGCTCCAACTAAATGGTCAAAATTTTCAATATCTTTTCTTTAATCAAATGATTGTTTAATACTGGTACATCACTTAAGACATGCTAAGAAATCCCACATGTTTATCCCACGGTATACCCTGAAGTGTGTTCTGGTGGGCTTCATGAGTTTCAATTGCTTACCATGGGATGGTTGTGTGGGAGGCTTTAGGGAAATCTTACCATGAAAACATCACAAATGTTTCTCAGCTCCCAATATCCTACATTCCTGGGCTTTTTATTCTTCTTTTTTTAAATAACTTTTTTAGGAACTGACAGTTTTCTGCATTTATATGATATCATCTACACAATAGTACTGAAATGATTGTATAGCATGTATTTATGTCTGACAGGAAAGGAAGGGGAAGAGGGGGAAAGGAGGGGAGGGAGAGAGGAAGAAAGATATATGAATCATTCTATAAATTGATTTTTTTGAGTCATTTTTAAAAAAATTCTGTGGAGATAAAAAAATAGTGAAATAAAATGTAAGAAGTTTGCAATTGGACTTTAAGATAGAAGCTTTCTTGGAGCCGAACTTTGCAAACATTCGTGAATGGACACAATGTGAACTGAAAAACATTTTATATAAAGATTTGCTGTTTTACTTATTCCAGTGTATGCTTCTGCAAGCCATAAAAACCTTACCAAAAGACTTTGAATACAATGGTTTTACACTGAAATCAGCATTTGATTAGATATAAATTATGATGCTTGAAAATTGGCAATGATTTATTCAATATGCTATCTATTCAGTTAAAATTTAAAAAAGCATCACAAGCTGGTAAAAATGATGCTTGTAAGAAGTGTGAATTTCAACTAAATCATTAAAATGTTTAGTATGTTATTACATTCAAGCTGCCATCCTACTCTGAGAATAAAATATTTTAAACTGAATGGGACTATTACATCTGAACAGATGGCAATACCTAGGATAAGCCCTGCATTTTATTTTGAATACTGCTCATGATTGAAAGGGGAAAAAAGGCAATTGAATTTTGAAATTTTAGCATGAAAGTAATGACTTACATTCTTTGGACTTTGCTTTGTTAAACCCCTACCCCCACCCAAAAAGATGTTGCTTCTACTTTTGTACTACTTTATATCACTTTAACTATATCCATAATTGAAATATTTGAATAGTGTTTGTTTATTTACTATGAAGTATCTTCTGAAAGTACAAACCTTCAAACTTATCCTGATCTTTCATCATTATTGAAACCAAACTGCAAGTCTGACAGCCATTTTCTTTGTTTGTTTAGAAAGCCAGGCTTGGCCCATCAGCTAACAAAGTTATATCTCCAGTTGAAGACCGGATTTGTAACTTACCATCCAATAATCTTGATCAGGTTAAACTAACGGACTTCAATTTTATAATGGTGCTTGGAAAAGGGAGTTTTGGGAAGGTAAGAAGTATTGATAATTTGCAAAGTTTTTTATAAACAACATCATTTCTAAAATATGTACACAAATATCAAGAATGAAATACGGAAGGGACATAACGCTTCTGAGTCTTGAAAAAGGAGACAAAAAAACCTAAACTGGCACCCAAATCCAGACAATGTATTCCCCCAGACACTCCCAAAGTTATGGTGCATATGCTCCTTGCGCAGACAGTAATGCAGAATAAGCTCAATCAAAAGTTAGGAATAATGAAACATTTTTCATACCATTCCTGAAAGTATAATTTCTGGTTTGAAATTAAAGATCAACAACATATTTATAATTTAAATGCAGTGACATATTTGTATCTTTAAAACAAACTTTGAAAGTTTTGAATTAGATAGGGAAAGCCAAATGCACAAGTTCAAAATAGGTGATCCCTGATTTAGCACTAGCAAAAAGGATATGGATGCCCTGGTAGACCATGGATTAAACATAAACGAGCAATGTGCTGCAGCTGCCAAAGAATAAATGCGATCTTGGGCTGCATCAACAGAGGTATAGTGTCAAGATCACAGTAATCGTAGTAATGCTCTGTGCTGCAGTGGTCGGACCATACCTGTAATATTGTGTCTAGTTTTAATTGCCATAATGTAAGAAGGATGCTGAGAAACTGGGAAAAGTGCTGAGAGAAATAACAAAGACAGTGAGAAGCTTAGAATCTAAATCCTATGAAGAACATTTCAAAGAAGTGGGTATATTTAACCTTTTTAAAAAGACTAAGGGAGACCTGATAGCAGTCTTCCAATACTTGAAGGACTGTAACAAAGAAGGTTTGGATTTATTGTTTTCATGGGCCCTGAGGATGGTAAAAAAAAAACCTGAGAGAGACAAACTTAAAAGTGGGATGTTTTGCCAAGTGTCAGGGCAGTGATCCTGTGCCCTGGCAATGGGTTCTTTTGGATCTCAGAAATAACCCCCCCCCCAGTAAATAAAGAGGTTTTAAGCTTTATTATTATTATTCAAACAGATTGAAAAACATAACATTAAAAACCTACAGACCAAGCACGATAATACCCACATCTTTCACAAGCTGCCAGAAGCTCCTTAATAACCCCAAAGCAACAACAACTACAACTACAACTCCAAGGTTTTTATCAAAACCTGGCACCACGACTTCATGCCCTTGCTATGATCAGGAGACTGTAAGACCTGACCTTGACTGGCTGGCACATGATTCTGGGATGGGAATCGAGAGTCTGAAGGTTTCACAACCAGAAAGGCCTTGAAGCTATATGAAGATTCCTCCCCTGTCTCCTTTATTCAGCAAACAAGAGCGAGGAGAAAAAGCAAACCAGCTCAGAATGCCCATGGAGAACATTCTCAATCGTTCAAGTCATGGTCGTCCCAAAGGTGCTTTTTCAAAAGGCAACTGGAGTTTCTTGGTTTTGTTCTTGGAAAACGTTTCACTTTTCCTCCAAGAAGCTTTTTCAGTTTCTCATCCAAGAAGTAGCTTTTGGGATGAGGAGCAAAACATTGTCAAAGAAAAAAAACCCCAAGAAACTCCAGTTGCCTTTTCAAAAAAGCAACTTTGGGATGACCAGCCCAGAATGAGCTCTAAACCTCTAGGTTTTTCTTACTGTGAAGGAGAAATGAAAATATGTCACTAACTCCGCAAAATAACCACAGTCTTCCTGTATTGCCATCAGAGAGGAGGGACATCCTGGAAGTGAGAGTTATGGTGGAACTGCTTGCTTCCTGAAGTCATGGGTGAACCTGGACTGAGGGCTTTCAGACAAAGATTGGACAGCTGTTGCCTTGAATGGTCTAAAATTGCATTAGAAGACCTCCAAAGTACCTTCCAACACAATGATTCTATGATTTTATTTTAAATCTGAAAGGGAGAAATATTAGAGACACAGCTGATTTGTTAATAATTCCTTTAGCTGTTCTGTTAACAAAGCTGCAATCCAATATTTGCCTACGTGTCTACAATCCTACATTTGCTTACATGAGGAATTAGCTTCACTAAATTCAGTGGGATTTAATTATGAGGAGACATATATAAAATTTAGTGTAAACGTAATGAAGATTTAGTGTAAGCATAATAAAACTTGCTATTCAGGACCATGCTTCTGTACAGTTGGAGAGTCAGGTAAATACTGCTTTGAAAACTATTCGATTTGGAGAATATATTGTATGTACAATATTTGCTCAAAAATCTACTGTATAAGCAGCTGGCAAATTAGACTACTAGCCTTCCAAGAATATTTTTGCCCTATCTTTAAACAACCTCAAGTTTTAATGGTTAAAATTAGAATATGCAAATTAGCAAAATATAATCTAGCTGTTAATGAGGTGTCATATTTTGTGCTTTGATGGAGGTGCAAAGAAATGAGGAGTTGTGAAACTTGTTTTCCGGAAAAGGAGCTATTTTGTGCTTCTTAATTATAATCCATTTAATAATACGTAATCTTTATATCAAGAAACATGCAGGAGAGATGATGCTGTGTCAGAAAAGACACATCTCCTTGGTCCCACCAGAAGTCACTATTTAAGATATAGGACCCAGACCTTAGACAGCCAAGCACTGAGATCTATAAGTAGGATCAGCACTTTGATTATACCTATCGCCATACTGATAAGTGATATCATCCAGCAGCCTCATGTACAGGAGCTGAACCAATCCCTGAGATACATCCCCTCACAGTAGAGACTTAGGGCCAGATCTCTCTTTCCCATCAACACTCACTTAAATTGACCCTGGAAGAAAGAGCAGAACATTGTAACAACCCTTTGAACCTGTCTAAAGGGATGCCCATGATCAATGGTATTGCTGACAGATCAAGGAGGGATACACCCCCCCCCCATTCTTAACCAGTTGCATGTCATCAAAAAGTGCAATCTTTGCCACCTTAGTGCTACATCCTGTTCTACTAGATTGAAGTGGTCCATACAATCAATTTTCTCCAGAGTTCTTTGAAGCTTCAGCATGACCACCTTCTCAACCACCTTCCCCAGAAAGAGAAAGTTGGAGACAGATTTAAAAAAAAAGTATCCAACACTGTATGGCCTAGCAATGACTCCTTAACTGAAGGCAGAACTACCTCTCTCTCACTATTATTTATTATTTATTTTATTTAATTAAATTTATATACCGCCCCATTCCGAAGACTCGGGGCGGTTCACAACACTATTTCAAAAACTACTGGTTGGACCCAGCTGCAGATAATTTCCTAGGGGCTTTGATGAGCTAGGATTCTAACATGCAGGTGGGCTGCCCTTAATTTTCTCAGGGCCAACAGGCACAGATCCTTTCCAAATAACCTTGATGGATCCATATTTCACTTAGCTGAATCTGAACAGCTGTAAACCAACCCAGAATGAATCCAAGAAACTTTTTCTGCAGATGCTCCAAATAGTCCTCATAGCAATCCTTCAAAGGTATTCTAACCAATCCTTTCCTAGGAGAGCCACTGGACAACAATCCACCGACACAATAAGAGTGGAGAAATAGTTGCATTTTGCTGCTTTTATTGTCACTGTGTAATCCTTACCAGAGGCTTTTAGACCAGTGTTCCCTCAGCGTTGTTCTTCATCTCCAGTGACATACTAAGAATTTCTTGTGCTATTTCATCTCCCAAAAATGTCTCTAAAAACTAGATGGTGATTAGGATCCACATGCAGGAAGAGATCAATTTTAGGGCCTTATTCACCCTTTTATGAACTGGTTATGGAATGGTTAGTCTGGAATAGTAGTTTTTATGTAAGAAGTGGAAGACGTCTTTGTTTTGTTGAAAAAACAAAACAGATTCCTTAGACTGCAAGTTAATGAATGTATGTAGGAAACTAAATTACTAGAAAAGCTTTTCCGTATTTCTGAATGGAAATTACTAGTGGTCTGTCTGTAGTTAGCAAAATATTCACCTCCTCTTTATGTTTGCTCAGGTGATGCTTGCAGAACGAAAGGGAACAGAAGAATTGTATGCAGTCAAAATATTGAAAAAAGACGTGGTGATTCAAGATGATGATGTAGAGTGTACCATGGTTGAAAAGCGAGTTCTAGCTTTGATGGACAAACCACCTTTCTTAACGCAGCTTCACTCTTGCTTCCAGACTGTGGTATGTGTTCATACATCTTCCTTGTGCTGTGATTTCTCACACATGGTGTTTGCTGTACTGACATAACAGAGCTTTTGAATTGTGTGAGTGAAAATGGGGTAGGTTAGGGTAGGGTGATTAATATGCAATAGTCTATTTATATATCAGCAGAAAGAAATGGAAAACCATAGGTTGGTTAGAGATCCTTTCTTTTGAATATCTGCTAGTAGATGATGGATGGATGGATGGATGGATGGATGGATGGATGGATGGATGGATGGATGAGACTGACATTCCTTGCAAGTTATTTTATTTGTCATGGAATTGTGCAGCAGCTGTCCAGATGAACTCGAGATACCAAGACAAACTTGTAGTCTTTTATATATAAAAATATATTTAACATTCAAATTTACAGCAGTCTTTGTCATCGTCCAGAAAGAAACAACACAAGATAGTCAGGAACACAGGGACGTCATGGGGTAAATTAAACAGTATACAGAGCACACAGAAGAAAAAAAGGAGGGGGAAAAGGGAAACTCCCCCTTTATACTTACAGCAACCAATCACAGTGTAGATTGCCTCATGCATAAGTCAGCACTCAACTAATCAGCTACAACTATGTACTCTGGCCTATTGTACACTTTACTGCTCCAGCTACTAAATTCAGTATCCTAATATTATTTTATTTTATTATTTTATTTTGCTCTGTACCAAGGAATGCAAGGGAATCTGCCTTGGGGGATGGAGAATGGGAAGGAAGAGTTGCACAGCTTAACACCTGCCCTGATAAAAGTCATTCTTGAAAGCTACTGTTTACATTTCTTAATAGTGAAAAGAAAATAGCAGCTTAACGGAGGGAACAAAAAGAATGATTATGACTTGTATTCATGACATTTAAGTTGGCCATAGGTTCTTTAAATGAGGATGCTGGAATCGCATCCTAGAAAGCAAGATTCTTCTAATGTCAGTTGTTTCCTTTGTTAACCAGTACAATGTATCTAAAGAAAGAAGTGGGACATTCAGAATTAAGCAATTTGACTTATTCATATTTTAAAACCTGGGGTGGGGGAATCCACCTCATCTTACTGATGTAGTTAATAATAACAATTATTGCTAGAAAAAGAAAGATCAAATATGCACCTGAATACAGAACATAACTTTAAAGTTGATCTAATTAGACCAATAAACAATTGCTTTTAATATCTGATAATTTGTGTGACTGTGTTTTAATTGTACAGATGCACTTAAGATTCTTTCCCCAATTTTCTGTATTGACCATTCCTGAGCGGCAGGTCTGCTGACTGACCTATTTGTTGGTTTCATATTGTCTGCTAGGATCGCCTGTACTTTGTTATGGAATATGTGAATGGTGGTGACCTCATGTATCATATTCAGCAAGTAGGAAAATTTAAGGAGCCCCAAGCAGTGTGAGTACATTTTCTGTTGATTTTATATTGAATTTGTCATAAAACATCCCGCTTTAGGAAGATGTAGCCTTCCATTCCCCACCTTACTCATATTTTCTAATTTTTTTGTGTAATTGACACTGCTTTACAGGAAAGTTAGCTTCAAAAACTCATATTGCATAGACTTAAAGCTACTCAGAAGAATTACATTCTTAATTAGCACAGTCTCTATTAATTTCATACAATTAATCAAGTAAACTTTTTGAAAGGAGCTGCATTTCTTATATTATTGTATTATGTGTGAATCATAGAGCTAATAAGGTGTAGTGTGAATCACAAGCATTTTAGAAACAAGCTGATTGTAGCACTATATGCTCTACAATTCAGATTGTCTAAAAGCAAACTAATATAATATATCACCGTTCTTGCCTGATATTAATAATACCTTGTCATAGAGGAAGAATCCTCATTTGTCCAAATTCCTTGTGTCTAATCACACTTGGACAAATAAAATATTCTATTCTATTCTCTTGTAAATAACAGGACTTTGAGTCATAGCATTAATGGAGTCTTCTGTGACTTGCAGCCATTGTGTTAATCTTGTCCCATAATCCTATGTAAGCATCCTTGCTCTTGAAACCCAGTGAGATGACTCTGGAGGTATGCGTGTTTTCCTTCACATACTGCAATGTGAAAATTTATATCAGGGGCCTGATCTCTTGGGGAAGGTTCTGTTTGCAACCAAGAATCCAGGGCAATCTGGTTTTTATAATAATGCAAGGCTGATGATCCAATAGCAGCCATCAGCCTCCAAATTTTATAGTGTGTCAGAATCTACCAGTGGGAACTTAATGGAGAGGAGAAGACCAATCCGCACAACCGTACTCTATGAATGGCATGAAGGAACATTTCTGAATGGATGGTTGTAAATTATTCAGGTGAAATTCTTTTGATTAGCAAGAGTCTTTTTTCTTTTCAGGTTCTATGCAGCAGAAATCTCAGCGGGTCTTTTTTTTCTCCATAAGAAAGGAACCATTTATCGGTAAGTAGAGCAGCTACTTAAAAACACAACGCAAGTTTGTCATAGGTTGTAAAAAAAGAAATATTTGTGGGCAAAAATGGGGGAAGAAAGCACTGAACTGGGAACACATATTTCCCAAATAACAGAACACATTAAACACATACAGACACACACAGACACACACAGACACAGACACACACACATATATATTCAGAGTTGCTTATTCAACTTGGTGCACTAGCAGAAGTCTTCAGTGCTATAAGATTTGCAAAACATATAAAAGGCTTTTTGTATAAGCATTATAAGACAAAGAAATGTACCCACATCAGTCTATTGCTCTCAATAGATCTTCTAAAACCATTGGATTATACAGCAATCAGGTCAGATTTGAGCTGTATTTTATACATTTAAATAAAATACCATTACAAGAGATGCAGAAGTGAAATACCCCAAAGCAGCAGCCTTTCAGATAAAATGAACAGTAGCAAAATGAAGGCGATTTATCTTCATGGACTAGTGTGCTTGACCATGAAGTAACTTTTATACACATTTGGACCCAAATGTGACTTCACTGAAGGAAGTTGGTCTGAACGGGACGTGCCCAATATATCTCAATAGGAAGAGAGAGTGAGGTATGTGTTTAAGACATACAATAGAAGATAATATATGTATCGGTAGCACAGGGTTGAACTCTGGAGTCCTTGGTGCTCTCTGAGCTTCGCTGTTTTCGTGCAGACATTTCATTACCCAACTAGGTAACATCATCACTGTGCGTGTGGGGTTTGCTCCCTATTTGTGTACAGTACAGTACAGGGGTATTGAAGAGACACTGTTTGATCTCTATAGTTATATAAGCAACACAGTGGCTACATGCTCCATTATGCCCCGCAATCATTTCCCTTGGCACCTACAAATAAGTTGTCTGTAAGCCTTCTCAGTAGGTGAGCAGGTTTGCCTAGGAAAACATGGTCTTTGTGCTGTCCCAGTTTTAAGTTACATGTAACTTAAAAATAGGATAGCACAGTACAATAACTTGTATTTCTTGCAATGAGACTGCCACTAGCATTTCTGACAGCTGATATTTAACTTTCTTAATTGTTGTGATTTTTCATAGAGATCTGAAATTAGATAATGTAATGTTAGATTCTGAAGGACATATTAAGATTGCAGACTTTGGCATGTGCAAGGAGAATATGAGTGATGGAGTGTCAACAAGGACCTTCTGTGGGACTCCAGATTATATTGCACCAGAGGTATTTGTTGTTTGAGATATTATGTACCATGCCCATAATTCTTCCAGAAGATAATGTACTTTTGAACAATCAATCAGTGCTAGATTTTCTAACATGATTGTTTACTGTTGACGGAAATGAGAAAGGTGATAAATGTTGATAGACTTACTCGGGTTTCCTGCTGCTCTCCAGTTAGCAAGGAAAAATGATGGGGAACTGGATGAAATGACTATCGCTGTCAACTCTGAATTGAACCGGGCTGAAGCCATCTTTTGCTGCTTCGCAGTTGTCACATACTCTGAGGGAGGAAAGAGGGGAAGTAAATAGAATGTCTCGGAGACATAACAAAGAGCTGTCCCATGGGAACCAAGGTCATCCAACGGGTGTCAGTTGAAGGAGGAAAGGAATGACCAAGGAGCCCACCAACTGCTTTGATTGGACAATGTGACCTGTGACACTTGGGGAGGGAAAATTTACTCTTTTAATTATGCTATAATCGCAGGAAACGTTTAGAGTTGCTTTTCACTAAGCCATGCAGATATGATATATCCAATAAACATGTTCTTTGAGGAATTTTCCTACCTCGAAGTTGTGATTTCTTTGGATGCGTTACTCAGAACCTAGACAATCACTCTATCTCTTAAGCTCATTCTTACATAACTCTGTAGGTATTTCTGGGCACGGGTGGGGGATAAAGTTGGTGGCACTTTATGAAGAAATCCGTATTGCAAGTTCAATACATTGCAAGTTCAAGCCTCTGACTTACATACTTAAGTGTAACATAAGGATGCATTAAAATATGAAAGACAACAGTTTGTGACTATAGATAAAAGAGAATAACTATAACTTAGAATTGAGTTGTGAGGTCTTTGGTGCTCTGTGGGCTTGGTTTGTTTTCTTGCAGACATTTCATTGTCCAACTAGATAACATCATCTCTGAATAGAGAGCAAAGTCCACTCCTTTCTAGCACTGATCATGTTACCTAGTTGGCTAGTGAAATGCCTAAAACAACCAAGCTCAGAGAGCACCAAGCCCCACCCCCTCCCCCAGTCACTAAGATCCCAGGGTAAAATCTGACCTCATCTCATTGTATCTTGAATTAGTGTCAGCCAGGACTGGTTCATTTTTTAAAAGGAAGTAAATCCATATCATGATTAATTTTAAATGCATCATTATATTGCTATAACATTTCCAATGTTGTGAAGCCAAAAAAATGGAAAATCCTTCTTCTTCTATCTTAGCTTTCCATTCTGTTTCTCTTTATGTCTAGAAAGAGAATAAATCACTTTTCCAGTTGCTCATGTTTTGAAATAATGTTCTTGCAATTAGTGTCTTGAATAGCACCTATTGTTCATCTTTATGAATTAGCTACTGTTATTTTGCATTTGTGTATATTTCAGATTAAAATATAAATGAAAATTCACTTAAAATGTGCAAACTATAGTATTTTTAAAGTCTTTTTGGAGTCTCAGGAAGAAAAGGTAGCTTAATATTAATATTAACTTGTGACATTCTGCCATTTCTTCTTTCATAATTAACATTTTAATAATACTTTTGATAAAACTCAGAATCTGATTTCCTGATTATACCTATAAATTTCCACTGAAACCTTGTACCTCAAATGAGTGTTTTATCAAAATCACATCCTGGAAAAACCCCTGGCCTCTACTCCTTATACAGTATAGGTAGTCTTTGATGTACAACCACAATTGATCCATTGCTAAGCAAGACAGTTGTTAAATGAGTTTTGCCCTATTTTACCACTTTGTTGCCACAGTTGTTAAGTGAATCACTGCAGTTGTTAAGTTAATAACATGGTTGTTAAGTGAATCTGGCTTTCCCATTGACTTTGCTTGTCAGATGGTTGCAAAAGGTGATCACATGACCCCGGGACACTACAACTGTCATAAATACATGCCAGTTGCTAAACCTCTGAATTTTGATCATGTGACTATGCCGCAAGGGTCATGAGTGTGAAAAACAGTCATAAGTCACTTTTTTCACTACTGTTGGAACTTCAAATAGTCACTAAATTAATGGTTGTAAATTGAGGACTACCTGAAATGAATTTGCTTGTTTGTTTATTTTACAGCACTTATAAACTGCCCTGGTCCCGAAGGGTTTGGGGCAGAATTCTTAACCAAACCAAAAGAAAACAAATAAACAAAGACATATATAATAGTGAAGAACTAAATCCTAACAATATCAAAAAGAAAGAATCACCACATAATCCCTTCGGCCCCAAATAGTCAGTCTGCCGGCACCAGAAGCACATTGAAATGAAATAGTTTAACTAGTTTTCAGAGTTGCAGCAAGACCAGGGGGGCTGCAATGTACTTGCAGGAGAGAAGAGTATATTATAAGGTGGAGGCTCTCACACTTGCCTCCAGGCCTGAGAAGGGGTGGAAACTGTCAGTGGGGCCTCTCTCAATGACCAGACGGGATGGGCAGATTCACTTTTGCCAAGGCAGTGCCTGTTTTATCCCAGTGCTGGCCCATGTAGAATTTTAGTCTATGGCTCTCAGTGATAGTATTTTATCAGTGGAAGTCTCAAACAAAAGGCAGCCTGTTTCTTTGATAAGAGAGCCAGTTTGGCCTAGTAATTAAGGTACCCAACTAGAAAACAGGAGACTGGGAGTTCTAGCTTTCTAGTTCCCTCAGTCCAACCCACCTCACAGGGTTGCTGTTAAGGTTTAACAACAGGTAACCAAGTTTTTAACAAAGGTTGCTAAAGGCAGGATAAAAATCAAATGGATAACTCCTTTGGTGGGGGAAATCACTAATCAGTCAGAAAATAGGTTTGAGAAAATACTTGATTTCAAACTTGAATTTATTACTAGGAGATCCAGAACTCTCTAAATGCACTCATGTAGTGTTGATCAAAGAATGTCTTTGGCTAATATGTGTATAGTAGCACAAATTATAACTGTCGTTATAATTCAAGCAAATGTGCTTTTCATTGTAGCTTTCCATAAGGCCTAATCACCCAATTTAAACTATGGTTCAGTACTGCTGACAGAAAAAAATTGCTGCTTCTTCCTTAGTGGGAGCTGAATATATTTTTAGTGTTGATAACTCTCAAGGGTCAATTGAGGGGACGACGACGATGGGGACACATCACTAAGATTTGTTGTTGTGTAAGCTCTATAGACAGTAGGTAGAATCAGATGTCCTCTTGGATCTATATATTAGTTCGGAATCCACTGAGTAATTGTCTCTTCAGTCACCCAGGTTCATCCAGGATGGCTAACCCAGTGATCCACCCCACAATTGGATTATTCCCCATTGCACCTGAGTGATCAGCAGGGCCATTATTTTAGGCTTTCATTTCTTTTCCCATTACCCATTTTCCCCTCTTTCTGGAGCAGATGAAAAATCAAATCCATAGTGGTGATGCAACAAACTTTATAATATTGTTATGGACAGCAACATGCTCATCCATTTTTACCTGTTTATCTCTTCTTCAAGATAAAGCAGAATAGTTATAGAGACAGATTATCTAGAGAGGTTTCATTTTTGCTGAGACTTTCTTGGATATTGTCTCTATTATGGTACAGGAAAGGGCTCAGTAATTTCTGTCTCCGGTCAGCTCTTCAGATAACATAATTGACTGCAGAAATAGAGTCATGCCAAACCCTCCAGGACCTTGGGGGCAAATCTAGCCCCTTCAAGCTTAATTGGCTAGGCCAGTTCAGGGAACCTGTTTCCCTTAAAACAATTAAGCTTAAATACCACCACTTCAGATTCAGTACTTTATAGTATAAAAATATCCATGATTTCAGTATCAACCATTAAAAAAGGGTTACTTTAATGCACTGAGCTATTAGTGTAATTGATATTTGTATCTTTTTCAAAAACAGATATTTTCAAGATATGTTACTAAATCTTTTTGTTGGAATTCACAGATTATTGCCTATCAACCATATGGAAAGTCAGTGGATTGGTGGGCCTACGGAGTACTTTTATATGAGATGCTGGCTGGTCAGGTAAGAATGGCTAGGTCCATTTTATGAAGTAAGCCTTAAACAATTAAATGAGTTAGGAATGAAAGACAAAATAAGACACGTTAAAAAGTAAAGGTTAATAGCTAAATTTCAAGTTAACAGACAAATTGCATATCCTCTGGAAATTAAAACTGAAAGATTTCAGTGATACAATGGCTGTGTCCATGCATCATCTGAATAATATTTTGTCTTAAAATACGATGTTGAACAAGTCAGTCTTGAAGATCAGGGGTCTCCAAACTTGACAATTTTAAGACTTGTGGATTTTTGCTGGCTGGGAGTTGAAATTCACAAGTCTTAAAGTTGCCAAGTTTGGAGCTCCCTGTTGTAGATGAATCAGATAAATAAAGTTTAATTTGTTGACCAATTCCTGGTTTGTTTTCCTTCTTTTTAGCTACTCTTTGTCTTGCAACTCTTCAGATTGAGGATCGTGCAGGACAAAAGCCATAAATCCAACCATATTACTTCATTTACATGTTGTTCTCAATCCACATGCTGGCAACAAATTATATTTTCAGATACTGTCAAATACTGAAGTATGATTTATTCACATAACCCACACATTAGCACATCACATATTAATTAAAAATAAACAAGCCATATTTGTTGCAAACTGTCTATCAGTAGAAGAATCAGTGATAGGCTTCATTTGTGGAGGATGGTACATGAAGCTGCAAAGAAGACCCTCTATCATCTTTTAAAAAATTAAAGATAATAGAAGAAATGGACTTTGAGGAAGCGTAAAATAAAGTTAGGATCGGACAGAAAAATACAATACTCCAATTAATTGGAAATCCTTTAGAGCTTGATCATAATCTGCTCTTTGAATTATACCCCAAAACAGACAATGTTTCAGTTTATTTCCCTTCATATAGTTACTGTATAGTCAACAGCTCCTTTTAAAAACTTGAACAGCTTCTTTAGATTGAGATTGAGAGGGTTGGAACACAGCATTGTGGTGACATTGGATTCCAAAATTCAAGGTAACTTCATCCAGGGATCGTAGATGCTAAGCAGCAGGGAGACCATCATCTTCCAACAGTCAGGGCATCAGATATGACACCAGCACACTTGGTGGGACCACCAACTAAAGCTCTGAAGTAGCATAAAACATTGTCTCTTCTATTCCCATTGAGTCTCTTCTATTCTAATTGAGTTGTTCTCCATCCTTCCCCCCAAACTCCCAGCTTCATCAGTTAGCTTGATCAAAGGGTAGTCTGAACCAGCCGGAAATAACAATCTGCTTTTGAATAAATGTTCGGGGTAAGCATTCATTTTTTAATGCCCTGTTAATCTTGCTTTCTTTGAACAGCCTCCATTTGATGGTGAGGATGAAGATGAACTCTTTCAGTCAATAATGGAACATAATGTTTCCTATCCCAAAGCAATGTCCAAAGAAGCTGTGTCCATCTGCAAAGGGGTAAGGTTTGTTTATTCTATTGATTACTGCAGTCAAATGACCATATCAAATCAAAACATGGTATTGATGTAATAAAACAAAATAGATATAATGTATTAAGTTGCTAAAAAGGTATTCAGTAAAATACTTGAATGCATTTGTCATCTCTGCAATTAATCGTAATCTATTAGATAGATGGCTTTAGTTATGAAGTTGTTAGTTTATTTATATCCCAAAAGAAATAAGATAATTTGAAAATGGTCCCAAACAGCTACCCTCATTTAGTAGCTCTAAATATTGATCCAGAGATGGGAAATATGGTTGTCTGTCTCTATTTAAGGCAACATATATGCATTTCATTTCTGAGTACAGTATTCAGTGAAATTACCCATATTTTACTATAGAATCCAGGAGCTCGAATTGTGTTCTTTCACTGGCTCTGGGCCAGACCCATTATTAAGTTGTTGTTTTTTTCCTAAGTGGAATGTCTTTTTATTCTTGGCCATCCATTTTAGGGATTTAATGCCAACTTGAGCATCAAGATCTTCTGCTTGTAAGGTGCACTGATCTGAGATGTTATTGTACTTATTTTGAGACATATAAATTTATGATTACGATATTAAGCTTTTATCAGTTACTATCTGGGTAAAGTAAATTTTGATATTTCATTAAGCACTGCCATAACAGAATTGGCCTAGCATATCTGGATTATTTAAATATTTGTCACTTGGGTTCACTTTTATATAATCAAAATAGTTAATGAAATGTATTCCTCCCTAGGAACCATTTTTTTAAATTCAAAAAACATTTTCAGTTCTCACTAGGAGCTGGTGAGCCAAACTTCTTGCACAGTATTGATAATGAAAATAGACCTTTTGTCTGTTTCTCTTTGTGTGGTTCACACCAGATGATTTCCTTAACATAAACGGATATTGCTTCTGTTTGAGAAGATGGATAATTGTCATAACTCAGAAAACGTGCAATTTTTTATACAGAAACTATGTGTGGAAAGGGACGTTCATCTTATACAGTCTTACTGGTGATAATGTAGTCCCAACTTTATGTAAAACTTTTAAACGTTAAATGGCACACATGTTTTTCATGATTTGCTCTGTAGATAGCTATCTTTCTCTTTTCCTTGTTGCTACAATAGTTGAAGCTTATGCTTTTAGAATGATATACTGTCCAA
Source organism: Oxyrhabdium leporinum (assembly GCA_032468155.1). Lineage (NCBI taxonomy): Eukaryota > Metazoa > Chordata > Lepidosauria > Squamata > Cyclocoridae > Oxyrhabdium > Oxyrhabdium leporinum. Next base: position 55,686 of record JANHFL010001955.1, on the reverse strand, counting down.
AAATTTAAAAATACAGTTTCTCAACCTTTTTTGTGGCGTTTGTTTTTTTTTAATATAGAGTTTTTTTTAAAAAAGCTAGCTATTTAATTCTTGATAGAAGAGGAAAATTGTTTTTCTATCTAAGAAGGACATCTATTTTTGTGGAAGTGGGAAGAAAAAGGTGTATAAATATACGTTATAGTAAGTACCTTTCCACCTACCATTGTCTAATCCAGTGAACATTTTTAAGTGATGGTAGTGAGTATTACTTTAGTAATTCTGGGTTCAGAAAGGCACCTGTTCTTTCTTCAAATATATCCCTTTTTTTTTAACCTGTTGACATTAAAGAAAATTGAATTTCTAGCAAAGTGACAAAATCTGCCTTTAATCTGTATTTAGACAAAACAGCAACCAATTTGGAGTGTAGAAATATAGTACAAATTATAGACATTTAGGATTAACAGCAGCAGGTATTAAGGAAAACAGGAGGACTTTATTGACCGTGTGCGACTCCTCTCATGCCAAAAAATCTCATTGTTTGATTTCCAGTTAATGACTAAACACCCTGCCAAACGTCTGGGCTGTGGAGCCGAAGGAGAGAGAGACATAAGAGAACATGCCTTCTTTAGGAGGATTGACTGGGAAAGACTGGAGAACAGAGACATCCAGCCTCCATTCAAGCCGAAAGTGGTAAATGAGATGGAGAGTAATGTTTCTTTCAGCATTTGGTGTCTATGGTCTCATAACAAAATCCAAGTTTTATTTTATTTAGATATTTGATAGTCTTTTCAAGTCAAAGGTTCTTAAGCAGATGCCAGAACTTTTATACACTCGAAACAAGTATAATAAAATTAAGGCAGACCCACATAAATAGTTGCAGAAGATATAACAGTACACTGTCTGATAAAGAAAGGCAGACCGCCTGGAAGGTACTTAGGAGAATTGAAACTGCCCCGGCTGAAAGGAGTCAGCAGTCTGAAGAGAGAGATTCAGGCCCAGCGCCACCAGAAGGAAGGCCTATTCTCTCATGTTGCAGTCCTCTCACATGCAAACTAGAGAAGGATCCCAAAAGCAGCTCTCAGTGCACAGTAGAGGTTTATGCAATAAGCTCAAGCAGAAGAAGCAAAAGTAATCCTTTCAAATCCCGTGAGAGATCCTTGTAGTACGACCTAGGCGGAAATGATGCATGAATAAGTTGAGTGGAGCTTTTATATATATGTATGTACGGGCTTGAAGTGTTCTGGGTGAAAGATGTGTCACATGGGATAGCACTTCAACCTATCTCACGCGGCAATTTTTTTTTCCAGTGTACAAGCTAGATAGATTCAGCTTTCTTGCTTTCACATTAATCATAATAAAAGGGCTTTGTGAACCATGAATCTTCACAGATTGGAGAATGACCTGTAATGCTGTTTGGAATTGCATGGAACTTTTGCTGTGATGGCATGATTCTATTCATCTTTATCAGTCAGAAAGCTGTGGTAAAATCAGGGGAGAACGGGTGTGTAAAAGTCTATGAGAAAAACAGAAGAACAGAGTTGGAAGGAACTTGGAGTTCTCCTAGCCCAACCCGCTGCTGAAGCAGGAGACCCTGTACGTTTTCAGACAAATGTTGATACAAATGGTCTGCTTAAGAACCTCCAGTGTTGGAACCCAGAATTTCCTGAGACAAATCATTCCACTGATTAATTGTTCTCCCTGTCAGGAAATTTCTCCTTAGTTCTAGGTTGGTTCTCTACTTGATTAGTTTCCATCCATTGCTTCTTGTTCTGTCTTCAGGTGCTTTGGAAAATAGGTTAACAACCCCCTCCCTTGTAGCAGCCCCTTAGATATTGGAACACTGCTATCCCATGGGATTAGTACTTAACTATACATTGGCCCCTTTCTAGAGCTAAGATTATTCGTTAATAAAGTCTTATTCTTTTAAGCATGGAGTGGGGATGTATTCCATATCAGTGGAATTAGTGGGTACCTTCTAATCCTTTTGTATGCAGTCATCCTTTTTTTATTTCCTGAGTGAAATTGGCTTGAAGTCATTATCCTAAAAGACCTGTCTTAATTGATTAACAGATGGCTGGGAGTGTAACGGGAAACTGCATAGTTGAGAAAGTGTAGTTTGAGTGATGTTTCCCACTTTCTCAAAAATCTGTCAGTTTAAATGGTAACTCTTGGATTCAATTTATTATTGTTTTTCTGTTGGAATTTATGTGATTGAACATGTCAAAAAAAAATCCCACATGGACATAAAGCACCAGTAGTAATATATTTCTAAGATTAAGTAGTACTTGTACTTTTGAAGGGTTTGATCAAATTATTTTTCATATAATCACTAGGTGCTTGAAGCCATTTTTTCTACTTTAGTGTGGGCAATGGAGAAGATCTTGAATTACATTTTTTTACCAAGATGGGCTTTTAAAAACGTTGGGAGGAGATGTAACACCTTTAAAAAAAATGGAACAGAATAAACTGGGGATGTGAAGGAAGTAATCTGTAAAGCATTTATTTTTAGTACGTGGGCTGGAATTCAACCATTATTCCCATCATGTTAAAATCTTTTTTGATTGCTATGAAGTAGTTTGCCCTTTGAAAACATAACAAAAAATCCATAGCATGTATTATTCGAACCATTTTTCAGTTGATTGCTGCAACCAGAAATTAAGAGAGTGCATTTGGCAGAAAAATGAACGTGTTCATAACAAAATTCCCTGCAAGACAGCTGTGAACAGCAGCAATTACCATTTCATGTATATTTCCCCACCAAAATGGAATATTGTCCTCTGAATGCCAGGGTTCCTGTATGAATGTTAGAATATTATCGCAAGAATGACCTGGGGGAGAGCACATTCAGTATGTAAATCTACCAGCACAGTTCAGTAACTCGAAACAGAAAGTCTGTGAAATTCATTTTTAAAGGATTTTAAAATTATGGCATTGCATGTTTTTAATACAGTGAGATTTTATTTTATTTAAAAGATAATTCATCTTGAAGTATTTCTGTTGAAGTTATTTTCCTATGGGAAGAGCCTAACCAACCGGAATGGAGACATTGCTACCACCGATTTCATTTCATCTCATTTTGTTTAATATTCCACCAGCCCAATTTGTATAACTTCCCATGGTTCACGAGGCTGAAATGTTTCTGACTGGTAACAGTATTCCGAAATAATTGGAATGCAGAAATCCAACAATATAAATATTTGGTGCACACATAACTGGGTCCTAGATTCAAATAAAGATATGTAATGTGCAAATAAAAATATTGCATATGAGCTCTAAATATGTTCACCATTGTTGAACCAGGCGGCCTAGTCAGCACAAGAATTCTTACTTTTCATATTCCCGGTCACCAGGTTTAGTTTTTATTCACCTGAATGTAATACCCGAGACAGTTGTGACTTTTAATATCAAGAATATTATTATAGCCCTTTCATTCAAGACCAAAAAAATGTGCTCCCCCTCTAGGATCCTCAGAACAGGTTAAGAGTTTTTAAGTAATGTAGCATCTGTTTACTTAAGCTTGCTTTCCAGTTTGTAATTTATCTTTTTTTTAATTGCAGTGTGGCAAGGGTGCCGAAAACTTCGACAAATTCTTTACCAGAGGACAACCAGTATTAACGCCACCCGATCAGCTGGTCATTTCTAACATAGACCAAGCAGATTTTGAGGGGTTCTCCTATGTCAACCCGCAGTTCATGCATCCCATGTTGCAGTGTGAAGTATGAAAGCAATAGACTCAGGAAAGCCCTCCTCCCCAGTGGGAAATTGCCCTTAGCCCTGGAGTTTTTAGACCTTTGCCTTGTTGATTCCATTCAGGTCTGGGAATTGTAGTGGTAACGAGGAAGGGAAGATGCCAAGGAACGTGTGGACGTATAAAATCACCCAGTGTATTTACCTAGGAATCACTGATGCTTATAGATTACTGCTAGCCTTTGTCATTTTTATAACTTTGACTATTTTTCTCTATCTCCTGTACCTCTGAAAACTTCTTAAACAGTTAACAATGAATCTGAGACTATCGTGGGGTTAAGGAAAAAAAGGATGAAAGTGTAAGTTGACTTAAGAATAAGGGGCCGGGGGGGGGGGGAGAAATGGAATAAAGGGAAATCCAGAAAATGTTATTCAATATTATAGTTGGCCAGATCTATGATAAAACTAAGATATGAACAAAGAAGGCCCATAAAAGCTTTTAAAATTACTTGATCAAGGTAGAGGTTTCGTATAAGTTTTCAATATAAAGTTTTCAGTATAAAATAAAAATTATGTGCATAGGATGAATGCTAACTAGAGCCTGTGATGAACTAGCTCCAAGGTAAAACTGCATAATACTGATATATGTATTATTTTTAATCTCCATGAGATTATATTATGATCCAGGGTGCCAATTTGCTATTTAATTTACATCACTAGTCAAGTTTATTGTAAAGCCAGTTTTAATATTTTATCCTAAATATTTCTTAACTGGGCTCTGAATCTACACATCCCTAACTCTTCGATTTATACTTATTTATTTAGTAAACTGCATGAATAGAATATAAAAAGTGTACAGTAAATTAATAGAGATGTAGAATTCATAGACAAGCCTGAAATCATTAAGGAATGTTTCTAAAAAATAATTTCAGGTTTTAACAGATTGGTTTAGAGTACTTGGAACCACAGAAATCAAAGCGAAAACTTAACAGAATAAGTTTTCTTCAACTGCTGTTGGAAGCTGTTGAATACATTTTTGAATATGCATCATGCAATGAATTTTGCATGTTTAATGAACAACATTAAGTGAATCTATATTATGAGTAATTGTATCACCTGTGATACACATAATACATATTTTAATAAGACAAAGCTGTGCTATATGAGGGAAGGTTCTTTGGGATGAACTTTTTAGCTACAGCTTAATGTTCTACTACAATTCTGTTTTGTTTGGGATTTTTAAAGTTCTGCACCTTGTTGATAGTTTAGGGAAGTCTGTGCTCTTCTCTGCTTATTTTTAGGTAGTTCTACTGCTAAATTATCTTAAACTGCAATGAGATTTTGAGCACAGTGAACACAATGCACACGTGTGTGCAAAGTTTACCCACTCCCAGTTAGTATAAGGAGCTGCTGGTGCATGCTGGGCCAATTCCCCTCATTTCTTGCTGAAGAACTTGCAACATGTCCCTAAATCAATTGTTTGATCTTAAGACGTTTAAAAAGCAGTTATGACGATTACGCAAGAACTTGAGCAGGAAATTTGGAGAACAAGCATATACCTGTGCTCTTTTTCTTTTGTTTTTTTTAGTATGAGGCTTTCTTTCAAGAGGATGCTGGGCACTTACTGCATATCTATTACTTTGAAGCAGCAAAACAATATATTAGAGCTATAATCAGATATTTCATAGCATTTTACTCCCTTGCTTTTAAATTAGATCATTTCCTCTTTCCCCCCCCCCCAGCATTTTACTTGAATTTAACCCATTTTAAAGGTCATTCAATAGTGGACCTGTGATTCTTTGCATGTAAATGTGATAGGCTTTTTCTTGTAATGTTTTCTCTCTTAATTTCTGTACATTTAGCTGCCAAAATATGTGAATGTTAGTCCCTGGACAGCCCATCTGCTTATCAGCTTTGCCACACAAAAATGCATTCCCAAAATGAAAAAATATCCACAAAATTCATGGAAAATGTTCCTAATTGTATTTGAAGATTATTTTATTCATACCAGTTTAGAATGTGTGAAAATCCTCTTTGGAAAACTCTTGCTTTCCTGAACATACTCATTTTCTCCAAGGATCTGAGCAAGAGTCATTTTATACTTGCTTTTTTGCCTTTCTTTTGCGAATCTTTAGGATATTAAAAACATGCATAAGAAGCTACATGTGAATAGAACATACATAGAAACGTACTTTTTAGTGTCATCAAAATTTATTAGGAAGGGTATTTTTTGAATACAGGCTGTCAGAAGGTGTGCAATCATGACAAAATAAGCCAGGTCCTCACACGTGATAGCATCTATTTTCCTCTACATCTGTGTGCCAAAAAGTATCTGTAGGAGTGACCCTAAACCTAAACCTCAAATAAACCCCATATAAGCTGTGAAACAAGTGTGCTACGTGGGAAAATTGAGGATGCTACTTTCAGGTGCCATGTTGTAAACTGGCTATGTAAGATCATTCTGTGAGATCGGCAGCCATACAAATTCAGTAAATAATTAATAGATCAGTAACAAGCGCACTGCCATCTTGCCAAACATGTAATGAGATTTTTGCATGTGACAGTTAACACTTTTTGTAACCTTTGTGCTGCGCCTTGTAAAAAATATTCCTGTCATTGTCACACTTCTTATTCCAATTCCTATACCTAGTGTTCCAAACGGACAGACAAAGAAATAAATAGGCCTGCAAAAATGCACTGTATCTCTCGTTCAGTCAGCTGAGAATCAAACTAAGCAGCCATGCCCTTGATGAAAACCACAGTACCAACAAATATCTTAAAGCAGGAGATGCGCATGTTGTTAAGTGGATGTAATATTGGAAGTTGTAGCAGCCTGTAAAAGCTCTGCAGATTTAGCTGTTCTTTAGTAGTATAAATATATTCAAATATAACAAATATTAATATTTATACTTACAATAACCAACATACAGAAAGTCATCATTAAACATAAAAAGATTGAATATATTAGATAAAACTTAATTGATATCTATTTCTCTTTGCCTATTGTTCATGACATTGCCAGTTTTATAAAAAGTTGTGCACATTTTGCTTTTTAAGGGTATAATTTCATTAGGCTGGGTCAGGACCTAATGGAAAACCTCTGGGGCACAAAACAACCACCAGTCCATAAACTGGGCATTTAAAGTTTTATTTTATTCAAACATACCTTAAGGTATTGGAGAGATATCTGGTAACAGTATCTGGGGGAACATAATGAAAAATTACCATGAACACCCTAAGTAGAAAGCCATTTTTCAAGAAACTAAGGATTTTGTTTATAGAATATCCTAGTTTGCTTCAAACTCTTTCAGTAGATTGCTTTGTATGTAAAGCAATAACACTGCTATTAATAAGCGCCAACATTCTGTATAACATTTCCACAGTGAAAGAAACAAAATGCCAAGTTTCTCTTGTGCAAAATCTGATGATCGAGTAATTTTATTCAAGTCTGGGATATTTGAGTATCTTTACCAAAAAGAGATACCATGATATATGATGCAGACTCTCAAAATCTGGAGTTTAGATTTGCAACCACTGAATAATTTGTTGCAAAAATGTAAATTATGTAGATTTGGAACATATTACATGGAAAGTAATAATTTCAATTTAATTCAATTTAATTTTGTCCCAGCATTGTTTTTTTCCTAATCCTATCAATTTGGAAAGCATAACTTCCCCACTACAAAGCCCTCAAAAGGCTGCAAAGAAAGGAAAGGCAGTGGCTGAAGAGGGTCCTGATTTGCATGTTGAAAGGCTGGGGTGTCGTCTGCCTTGTTTCCAGAGAATATGGAAACAATTCCTAGAGAATTGTGTTGCAAGTGATGGGAAATAGTGTCACTCTTTGACCCTAGAAAACAACTGGCTCCTAAACCTGGCAATAGTAGACTAAATAGACCAGACAACACATCATGTGTTCTTATCCAAGTATTAGATAATGAGAAATTAAATTTTATTTATTGAAGTTGCTCAAGAAGGCCCTTGTGTCAGAATAAACAGAATAACAGAATTGGAAGGGACCTTGGAAGTCTTCTAGCCCAACCCTCTGCTCAAGCAGGAGACCTTACACCATTTCAGACAAATACTTGTCCAATCTCTTCTTAAGGTGATCGTAGGGACTTAAATGTGTAGCACTTACCATAGACAGTAATAATGATATATGCTATGACATTTATGCTATGAAATTATATTTTGGTCCCCTGATCAGTGTTTCTTAGATGTTCATTGGTGTTATAAATGATTCAACAGCCTTCCCCACTCCGTTGCCCTCGGTCTAACTGTGATGTTATCTTATCACATCTTGGGGGAGTTGAAATGGGAAAAATAGCTCTACAAATGGAGTTGTCTTCTTTTTAATTACCTCAGTTGACAATTCATAGATGATGGCAAGAGCCAAGACAAGAAGCAAACAAATAAATGCAACAAAGCCACACACAGAGAGAGAGAGAGTATAAAAATGCAACGCAGCAGTAACCCAGATAATCCCTATCCTATGGGACAATCCTTGTTGCCTCATGGTAATAGCCATTGATTCTAACCTTTGGCACTTTATCCTTCAGCTAAGATGTTGCATTGAACTGACAGGGCAGTCAATTGAGTCATCTATGGGGGATGAAAGATCACAGTCAAGATGGTGATAGACAAAAAAAAACAGAGGGTTTTGATCGCTTAATCAGGCTGCCTTCTGGACCTTTTTTTTTAATAAAAAAAAACAACACTACTCTGCAGATGCTTTTGTGCTCCATGTAGGTACAATCAATTGCTGACTCGCAGTAATTACAGTATGTTGCTTAGGCCTGGCTGCTTGTTCATTACGTGGGCATGCTCCCAAGAACTGAACTGAAAAATCCCCCTCGTGTCTTCCTTGTAAAATGGGAGATATTACAGGAAGTCTTTGACTTAAGCCCATTCAGACTTACAAAAGCACTAAAAAAATGGCTTACAGTAAGTCCCCATGCTTATGGCGTGTCAGAATTCAGGCACTTGGCAACCGCTATATATTTATTATGGTTGCAGCATCCTGGGGTCATCTGATTGCCATTTGTGACCTTCCCAGATGCTCAAAATCAACGGGGGGGAAAGTCAGATTTGCTTAATGGCCACATTAACTGCAGTGATTCACTTAACCATGGCAAAAAAATATTGTAAAGTCAGGCAGGACTCTCTAACTGCCTTCCTTAGCACTAGAAATTCTGATCCCAGATCCCAATGCCTGCATATTCAGCTTTGCCAAACAAGGTTTTGAAAATTAATTGCAAGCAGTCTCTTAAGGTAAGAAATAGACTGAGACGCCTTTTCAAATAAAATGCCAAAAGAGTTTGGTGCACAAGATGAATGAGCATAAACTCAGAGGCTTGGAAGGGAAATATTGCAAATATTAGCGCAGCGGCAGAATTATCCTTTACTCAGGTAGAGAAATAGTGGGTGGTAGCTCAATTCGGTAGCTTTTTGGGCTTCCAAACTTAGCTAGGAGCAGTTGTGCCCTCTGCTGGGAGATCAGGAAATAAATCTGGGGCTATCCTAAAAATAGGTCGTCTCAGCAAGCACAACAGATCAAAGAGCCATGCCCCGATCTCTAAAGGGGATTGTCCTGTTTCCAATAAAAAGACTATATTGGAAATACATTTTGGGAACTGTAAATAGGCACACAAGAAACCAGTTTGCTGCGATTCACATTTGAAGCCATTCTTAGGATCCAAATGGCAGCACCATAAAAGATGTGGCAGATTAACTTCAACACTAAAAACTTAAATAACAGTGGAAAGACATTGATCTCTTTTAAAAGAATCCAGCAGTTTGGAACCCCAAAGTTTCTGGAAAGCATAACTTACATCAGTGAGAAAAATAATGTAGGAAAGTCTTGACCTACAGCAGGGGTGTCAAACTCACGGCCCATGGGCTGGTCCCGTCCCCGCCCGGTTTCCCGAAGGGGGAAAAAGTCCCCCAATACGTCACGTGATGACGCCGTGATGACACGAGTTTGACACCCCCTGAATTACAGTATATGCTGAGTTGCTTATCTTTGTGATGATTGTGACCTTTCACTTTGCATAATTGATCCCTAAGGAACCGTTCTAAAATTTGAAAAAAAATGATCATTTGCAATCATATAACAAGAGGATGATTGTGCTTAAAACACGAACATTCCCCCTTCCAAATCCTGGCAAATGTGTATCAAGCTTATTTAATACATTTTTAATCAAGTATAATTTGAGAAAAGATTAGAAAATTTTCCTTCCCTATTCCCTAGACCCGGGGAAGACTTGAGTAAAACTGGCCTGAATTGTCATATCAGAGATGAAGGATGCATACAGGATCTTGACAAGAACAAGCAGTCTTTGGTCATTAAACAGATACTTCAGTTTTAGCCATTATGCACCTTTAAAACATACAATCAACAGGTCCATGAATTCACACATTTTTCAGTAAGGTAGAAGAAATTATCTTCGTTAAGATAATACAAATGCATTCCTTGTTAAATTTATTTAGATAAATACTCATATTCATTTTCTTTAGGTGAGGTCTGCTGAACAAAACTGCAATATTTTTTGCCTTTGGCCAGTCCCACATTACTCTAAAACCTTGTATTCTTTCTTAAAAAGCACAAGATGTGGAGGTGACAAAATTTATTAAGCAGAATGGTAAACCCGGAGCAGATGTTGCTTAAGATTTTTTTTTTTTTAGGAAAATGAATTGACCCAACAATACTCCATTACCAGGAGCACCTACACACATGCAGATTGCACAAATCCCATATATTCTCATTCTTGCTGTTTCCCTATTGCTATGAAGATGCTTTCATTGATGAAGAAAAGCCCAGCACATTCAAGCTCAAAGATTTGTCTGGTATGAGACTTTGGCCTCACAAAAGAGCATAGATCCTTAGCAATTAGTATTAAGTAAGAAAATAAATAAATAAATAAATGAGGCATTGAGGTCAAATTGGTCTGTTGTGACTAGCAACCATTAAGAGCCTCGCTCTCCATGAATTTTTCTAATCTTTTCAAAACAATCAGTGTCGGGTGTTGCTGCATCTTCTGCCACATTCCGTACTTGTATTTGTGTTGTGGGATGACTTTTCTTTTTGTCCTCCATCTCTATCAATGATGAATGCTGATAATATGCTCTAATATTTTGAGGGAGGAAAAAACAACCACGTCTCCCTAATCACCTGCTTCAGCTCCTGCGTAATTGTAGACACCACAAAATAGTTTGGTTGCTTGAGCTTCTGTATCCTCCTGCTAAATTTTTAGGAATAGTTACATCATTATTAACTTCCTTTTTAAAAATCTGAATGCCGGATTACTAGCATTAAGACACTTTATCATTGGTGCCATAGAGTTTCTCCGTGCAAGGCAATAGTCATGGCGAGTGTCTCCTCCTTCTTAGCCCTCTAAGTTAAACATGCTGTAGTTAATTTAGGTCTATATATTTGCTTTTTAAACCCTTCAGACTTGGGTTTTGTCTAAGTATCTGGTTCAGGATGGTTTTGCTAGAGCAGGGCTTCACAATTCCTAGAATTTAGCTCCTGAACTAAGTCCTTCAAAAGCAACCTATAGGGACTCTAATCCCTTTGCTTTGTTTTCAGTTATTAACTAATTAAACAGTAGTGCTTCTCCTCACCCAAGTGCTTAAGTTCTGTGTGTATTTAACTTCCATTTTGCTGCTTTGTCAGTGGGCTTTCTAGAAACTAAAATAGATCAGCCAACATAGCAGATACGTTTTCCTGTTTGGCTTAACAGTATGTGGAATTAAAGCAATCTTTACTTGATTTAAGAGTTAAGACTGTATACAGTATCATCAATTTAGAAAGCATCTTTTCACAGAACAAAGTATTGGTTCAACTTCAGAATAATCTGGTATGCAAAATGAGACCAAAGGAACATCTTATAAGAATACACTTTTGAAGGTTGCCCAAAGTAATACTTTGATATAATTAGGGCATCACCCCATTCTCCCCCAGCTCTGCCCCTCTTTCTTGCCCCCTCTTTACTCCAGAGGGATCTGTCCAACAAAGAAATATGTAGGAGCACAACTCAAGTGCTTAACAGAACATATTTGGCATGGATTGCTTGTGAGCCTACGCTTATATTGCATGAGTCAAATGTATTCGTATCCATTTAAGAGTCCTGAACCAAACTTTATACTTTATTTTAGAGATAAAATATTTTACTTTCAATATAGAAATTGGGAGGGTGAGGGTGGGAAAGAATGAAATTATATTGAGTATTAAATAGTTATGACAGCTGTCATTGCACATCTGTAAAATGTGTTAAATTGCAAAAATTTCATTGCAATTGTTTTCAACCCCCCCCTTAAAACACCCTCCAATTGTTTATTCACAATGTAAGAAGCAAATTCAAAATCACGATATCTGAAATATTTAAAATTTACAGTGATTTAACGCTGCTCGTTGTTTTATCACTTTATCAGTAAACAGTTGTGTCAGTGAAGCTTGGCATTTATACCACCTTATAATGCCTGCCATTAAAAGGTATCTCTTGGGATATGAAAATATTTACAGGTAGTCCTCAACTTACAACAGTTCATGTAGTGATTGTTCGAAGTTACAATGCCACTGAAAAAAAGTGAGTTATGACCCTTTCCCACATGTGAGCATTGCAGCATCCTCATGGTCAGGTGATCAAAATTCGGATGTTTGGCAACTGTCCTGTATTTATGATGGTTGCAGCATCCTGGGGCTATGTGATTGCCTTTTGTGATCTCCTAACAAGCAAAGTCAATGAGGAAGCCAGAATCACTTAACAACAGTGTTACTAACTGAACAACTTCAATGATTCATTTAACAATTGTGGCAAGAAAGGGCATAAAATGGAGCAAAATTCACTTAGCAACTATTTTGCTTAGCCACAAAAATTTTGGAGTCAATTGTGATCATAAGTTGAGGATTACCTTTAGTGGAGACAATATAGGTGTTTTTATAGCTATATTACAAGTGTGGGATCTAGGAATAATGGACTCCCTTTTCTCAACTCTGCCAATGATTCCCTTTGTGGCCTTGGGCAAGGTATGAAACTTTGCCTCAATTTCCTCATTTGTAAAATGGGGATAATAATATTACCCTCACAGTCTACTGTGAAGAGTGCTTAGATTATTCTTGCTGCACTTCTAAGGTTAAAAAAAAGTATTAAATTTTTTACTAGAGAATCCAACAATTTACATATTTTACTGAATATGCTGTGCTATTTGTACTTTTTTATACAACTTTTAATAGTACTGGTGAGAAAAAAATTTGCATAACCCAATATATGTCTCATACATGATCTGGAATATTTTACCTCTTGCCAAGCAAAGTTCTGTGCAGATGTTGCAAGATGCAGCTTTTGCTAAAGTATGAAGGCAGTTTTTCTATTAAAGGGGTTCGAATTTTGCATAAGCAAAAGCATAATGTGTTCTAGCATATTGTCCATATCAAGAAATTGGACACCATATATTTTAAGGCAAGATTTTGTAAAACACAGAAGGTGAGAGGATTTTTGAAGGCAACTATTCCCATCAAAAGAAATTAAATCACTTCATCTCAAATCATAAGCAAACTGCACATTTAGATCATCATAAAAATTAGTGCGACAAGACAAAAAGCTGGAGAACTTGGTTTTGCTCAGAGGTAATTGGGTGTCTTCTGATCATTGTCAAAGACTGATTTGATTATTCTCACCAACTGATGTAAAGAATGTCATATTGTGTATTGAGAGACAGCCTGAATCCATTTCGATTTGATGTCCAAATTTTTACAAAAATCACAGGGAATTTCTCCTATGCAAACCTCATGACAATCTCTGTGAAGGAGATTTTGGGGTAAAGTATGCAAATAACATACGTACATCCACCCATTTTTAACAAGACACCCCTTCTCCCCTGAGTGTGCCTGAAGCCTTCCACTGCAATCCATCTTTCCATCTTAGGGAGTGATTAAGCCTTTTACAGAGAGCCAGTTTGGTATAGTGGTTATGGCATTGGGCTAGAAACCAGGAAACTGCGAGTTCTAATCCCGTCTTGTGGACAAAGGCCACAAGACTTTGGGCCAATCACTTTCTCTCAGTCCTAGGAAGGAGTCAATGGCAAATTACTTCTGAAAACCTTACCAAGAAAACTGCAGGGACTTGTCCAGGCACTCTGAGAATCAGACACAATTGAACAAAATAAAGCAAAAAAGCATTTTGCAAGTACACACACCTCTAACTCCGTCTGAAAATCTATAGATGCACCTGCATCCCTCCCCCCTCCCTCCAGATCCCATGTGGATTGGAATCAAAATGTTAATTTTAAC
>JANHFL010001955.1:9962-23508 GCA_032468155.1 Oxyrhabdium leporinum | reverse complement strand
CAGTGTGACAACCCAGGAGCAAATACAGCTCACAGATTTGTATTTACGTAGTGGTTTTATCCCTACAAAAGCATATATACATACAACTACTTTGATATAGGCTTTCAACAAACAGCAATCAGTAATCAGCTACACCACAGAAGCACACATGGAGAGAGAGATACGCCCTCACAGGGTCTTTCTTATATTACAGCCTCTTAAAGCGGTAGCAGTCAAATAACCCTGCTGACTCATTGCTACCCTTGCATCAACATTACAGTATTACAGCATTACAAACTTACAGTAGCTGGTTAGCTATTAAATCATCATTACCCTGACACTGTTGTAACTTTGAATGGTCACTAAATCAATAGTTGTAAGTCAAGGAGTAGATTTAGTCAATTGAACTGCACTGCCTGCTACAATGATGGTCTCTTTCTAAGCAATAATAACTGTTTTGCCTTTCTCCACACATCGATCCTGGCTTGCTTCAGCACAACTTATCTTTTTGGATATTTTGCAAATGTCTTTATTACATTTCATAAAGAAATATTAAAATACAAAGTAAATAAAGGGGAGAAAAGAGGAGGGGAATAACAGGACAGATTTAAAAGTGGCACATGAATACGTTGAACAAATTTACAAATATAAAACAAAAGCGACATCCAACATTTTTCAATTTAAAGATAATACAACATAACAACCTCTCTTTAAATGACTATTAAATATTTATTAAAAAAATCAATATTATAAATATATATTCAATATGTTAAAATACCAATGACACTCTAAAAACCCAATATATTCTTCTAATTTTAATCTAATTTATAAGAAATTTCAAATATGAAAATATATTTAAAAAATCTTTAATCTTAACTCTAACCACATTATTTCCACATTCAGGTCAGATTTAATCTTCAAGTCCCAAAATCAAAAGTTGATTTTTATATAACGTATCTTTTTGAAATAGAGTTGTTCTTTGATAGCTCTTCCGGTCTTCATCTCCTCTTCTCCTTCAAATAAAACTAATATAGGAGCAGAACTACATCAGAAAGCTGTTGAAGAGATTTTAACATAACAGGGAGTGCAAACCCAGGCTGGGTGCCAACCTATGGTTCAGTGGACTAATTGAGTAAATCATGGTTCAAAGTGAGACCCAATTTGGTCTAATGTCTAAGGCACCAGGCTAGAAACCAGGAGATTGTGAGTTCTAGTCCAACTTTGAGCATGAAAACTGGATGGGTGACTTTGGACCAGTCACTCTCTCTCAGCCTAACCCACCTCATAGGGTTGTTGTCAGGGGGAAAATAGAAGGAGGGAGATGTAATGAATATGTTTGCTGCCTTGGGTTATTTGTAAAAGGTGGGAGACAAGAGAGAGAGAAATAATAGTACAAATCCAGCCAAATAGTTCCACTTTCCCTTTGTTTAATGCAATGAACTGGTTGAGGAATTTGCCTTGGAGTGCACTTCTCATTCAGTGAACTATTTGGTCTATAGATTTTACAGCAACAAAACATTGGAACTCGCCAATTGCTCAGATTCTTCTTACCTTCTGTCCTCCAAATAAAGTTCATCTACACTATCTTTTTAATTTTATTCCACTTAATTTATTTGTTAACTTTTATTGAAGTTCACTCACTCCCTTGTGGAAGCATGCTATGAACAATATTCTTCTTATGGTCTCAGTTGAAGATTACAAGCATTGTAATATTTATTTTGCAAGATGATTTGGCTATTTCAGTATCAGCTCTGGATCTATCTTGACACTTAGTGTTCATTTAACAAAAAGGGAACTTTGGTTTCACTAGATCACTTCTCATAATATAATTAGTAGTATATTGATTCCAGAAGATAGACAAGCTATCTCTGAACCACGTCTTTTATCCTGTTTAATAGAAAGAGGTAAAGCCAGTAATCTTTTATGAATTGAACAGGAGTGAGTAGGTTTTCCCTCTACTCCAGCTAAGAAGATATTCAGTTGTCATCTAAAGACAACCCTCTTCATCTGAGGCAGTGATGTGCCAGCTGTCTTGCTTATCTGTACAACTGAAGAGTCACACATTTGAAAGCTTACAATTTAGAGAAGAAATCTTTGTTTGCAAAACATCTAAATCCCAGGCACTTCCAGGTAGGGGCTGAAAAGGCTAAATGGGTGCTGCTGCCAATTGGAGTAGAAAATCATCCTAGATCAAACAATAATCTGACACATCTCAGGATGAGGCCCTATTTTAAACCAATAGGGAGGTATTGTTTTTAAGTGTCATTGGCTTCCTGACAAAGATCATCAAAGTACTTTACAGAGAAGGCAAACAAGGCATATATTACATGTGTCCTATGGCTGGTATGCTGAGGACTTATTCCAGAAAATAGGTAAGGCAAGAATAAAATTAAATTTCACCTGGATTAAAGTTAAATCTTAATTTACATATTTATACTGGCAACTCTTCAAATCACTGTTTTTTCCCCTGCTGGGTATTCATTGCATGTTTTTAACTGCTGATGCCCTTCACATTTAGATGCCTCTTAATTAGTCTCAGCTGACTTTGTTGTGTCTTGGCCCTCTTCGTCCTCTGCCTAAAGTAGGACTAAAATTAAACTGCTGTAGAATTGTTAGAACTGTAGAAAATAATAGCATGAACAGTGTATTACGTGTAGGAATCCAATGGGAAACTGATAAAACAAGAGTTTGTTTCTCAGTTTTGACTGTCAGATCACAACAATAAGGCTGGTGTTAGAAGTATTACAAGAGGATGTGTATATGGACAGAAGCGTTGAGAATGCCCTAATCTATCTTTGGCATCTCAAGTTTGAGATGCAAAGGCCCAGGCAATCTTGGAACAACCCTGGGGGAGATTTGATTGTCAATTCCAGGACCAATTGACTTTTTTGAGGTATTAGGCAGCTTCGTTCCCACTTCATTTCAGTTAGAAATTAATTTGTGAGTCCGGCAATCAGAGCAGCTATTTTACCTTAATGGCTCCAAATTTGCATGGAAGTTTGAAAAAAAGCTCTTTGCCAAATTGGAGGTTTTCAGTCAAAACGATGAAAGTCACGCTGTGCCAGTGTGCTCTGAGCTGTGCCCATTTTGTATATGCGTGAACATCCCAGTGCACGTACAAAAAGGGTGAATCTTGTGCCTCAAGAGTGTAGTGCTGCTTTTCTCTCTTGGCTTCTCTCTTGGCTTCCCTGTGGGTGCCTCTGAAAAGGGATGGACTGAGAGCCATTTTAACATTCCCACTATTTGTAAAGGGATTTTATTCTAAGGATTGTTATTTAGATTTCAGTCCCTGTTCTTGAAGAGAGAATAGAGCAAAAAACAAATGTTTAGTATAGTATACGACAACAACAAAAATGGAAAAGAAAATATAACTTCACCCAAAATAGACTCTTACAAGTGGGATTTTTTAAAAAAAACTTTGGTATTTTAACCATCATTGAATTTTAAAGAATGAAAGCAAAAGACATTTCTGAAATGTACTGTTACTCTTATCATGCTGGAAGTCCCATTGAATTAATGTGGGCTGATTTTTGCAGTAGCTGTAAACATAATGGATCACTTCTGATGTGCAAGGAAATATTTAACAACAGAATGGACAATAAATGTTAAAAAATAAATGAGAACAAATTCAGCTACAATGACATGAGGAAAAATGGATCCTAAAGCACTGAAAGGGAAGAAATTGTTGCATAGCAAAAGAGAAAAAAATACAGGAAAATTACAGAAAGCAATGTGAAACATTATAGACAATTATTTTATCTACCAATTATCTGGCTTTGAGATGATAACTAATTTCAAAAGGTCCTTGTCAGAAAATTTGCATTCCTCCAGTTCTTTCTTTCTTAGCCTTTAAATTTCTCTCCATCTGGAATGCTCCCTTACTGGAAAAGCCGTCACCTTGATTTAAACAGGATTTACTCCCAGAGGGATTTTTATGGGATTGCAACCCATAAAAGTGCTTCTGTTTCAAGCTGATGTGTAGATGATGGGGGAAATTGCTGGGTCTTCAAACTGCAAATATTTAGACTTTGAAGGCGGAAAGAAATGCCCTGGCCGTATGGAATAGAATAGCAGATAAGGTCAGTAGACCTGTTCCGTCACTAGTAGCTGAAAGATTGCAAATGATAACTTGATTCCCCCATCTATTCAATCCATCTGGAGTTCATTTACAAAGCATTCGAAAATTTGTTCCAATTGAAATTGATCAGTATTCTAGGTATACGAGCAGTCTAATTAACCCAATTTTACCTGTAGAGGACACGGCATTCCTTTAGACAAAGATTTCCCTGACAACAATTTCATTTTTATTTGCAAATCCTCCTTCCTGGAGCTCTTCTGTGCAATTTCTCAGTGCCTGCTTCTACCCAGCTGCCCCTATGTAATATTGATGTCCTCTGCTTATGACTGGCACCATCTACAGAGCAACATCAGAGACAGTACCAGTTATAAGCCTTGACATCAATATTACATAGGGGCAGCTGGGCAGAAGTGAGAATAGCATGGAACTTTTAAGAAGGAGCCTGCAAAGAATGAGGTTGATGCCAGTTGACGTGACAGACAAAATGAGGTTTCGCAGCAAAAAAAAAAAAGCAATTGATTTATTCCAAAGTTTTATGTGGCCAGCTGACTTTATATCTCTGGGTCGCTTGCAGCAATGCAACCTCCTCCTCTTAAAAAAAAACCCTGATAAAAAATTATTAATAAAAAGATATAGCTAAAAATGCAAAGACTGCAAGAAGGGGGCTTGCTTCAATTCCACTGATAATTTGTCACACCCTGTGGGATCTGCAGTGGAGAAAGCACCAGTCCTTGAGCCTACATGCATCCTTGGCTGAACTCACAAAAGGTACTGACCTAAAAGTGGGCATTCATAGGGAGCTTGGGATGATACTCGTGTAACATTTCAAGCATCACAGGGAACATCTTGAATTTGATCTGAAAAGCAAGTACTCACCAACTGTTTCATCATGGGGACAATGTGTGATTTTAGGCACCATTCACCAGCCGCAATTTTTTGCATCAAGGACTGCCCCATAAAACAAAGAAGTGCTCCAACAAGTAGGCATGGTCATTGGCATCTGTCTAGCTGTTATTCAGACATTAAAACTTGCTTTCTTTCAAAATGTGTTTTTAGAATACAACTTCACAGATTCACCCTGTTGTCAGGATCAGGACAAAGTAGCCCATTATGTACAAAAGATTAGTCTTCCCAGCTTGATATTTTCCAGCAGTAGTAGAGGTAATTTCCCAGAATGCTGAGAGAGCATTTCTCATTGTTTCTTATTACCTCAGCACTTGCTGCAGTTTGTCTAAACTTGGAAGTGAAGAAAAGCTAGCCAGTACTAGGATGGGAAACCATAGCAAACTCCAAGATTGTTGGCAAGATAGGGAAGAAGACAAGAGCAAGACTTTCCAAGAAAACTATACAGATGAATTAATGTTGTCCTTGGTGGGTGTCTTATCTTTTTAATGGGCTCATATAGTAAGTTTCACTAGTTAGAGGGCTTAATGTTCTGTTTTGTAATTTGTTTTGATGCCAACCTTTCACTTACGGAAAGATGTCCAAAGGGGACAGACCATTTTGAAGGAAGCCAATAGAGATCCATAGCCAAAGGACGAAATCTTATTTTGGTGATGTTCTAGCAGGGATTTAAGCCCATCTTCCATTGTTGTTTAGTCAATAATGGGAAAATATATATCCAGGAGTAAATAAAAAGATTTTGGACTCAAAGTTCTCTCATTCCCCAGCTTTTGTCTTGATAGAAAAAAAATACGATCACTCAGGAGTTATCCTTTGTGCCCACTCAACCAATGTAAGCCTAATATGATTTTGAAAATGTCAGTTGTTTGATTCTAACCCCATCCCCAAAGACAGCTCTAAGGTTAAAAAGGAACATTTTAAAAAAGGAAACTGGAAATCCACTCCAAAACATTTGAAAATGCCCCCTGTGCAAAAATAACAAACACATATTTTGTGTTGCAGTGGAGTTTGAACTGAACAGCCTTGGCATTAGGCAAGATTTTCTGTGCTTTATTTAGCACATTGTACAGTACGTGTATATCATGTCCTCAGTGTGCCAGGACTCAGAACTGAATTTAATGGCAGTTGCTGAGAGTAAAACCCACAAATCATTGAAAGCTAATTTACTGGTGTTTGACCAACTGATGGCTCTGTCCTCTGGATAAAGTATTCTTTGGTTTTCCTCCAGTTCACTTCAGTAGGAATGAAGAGCCACAACTAAATCATGAGGGATGCTGAAGGGGTGTCATTTCTGATCTACTGGATCCTTTCAAAATTACCTCAACATGGCCGTCATATTTGATTGATCTCTTGAAGTGTGTTAAAAATGGCCTTGCCTGCCAGCATGCATAGGAATTAGTGGTTTAATTATGAAAACCCAAGTTCTCACTGCAAATGGATCCAGTAATGTTAAACAAGGGTTCTCAACCCATTGGCTTTGAAATTGTATTTGATACACTCAAGAACAAGTCCTACTGAATTTTGCTGCTGTGGCAGTAGGAGAACAAGAAGTTGGTGTGGGATTCTAAGCATATTCTGCTTGCAATTAGTAGCACAGCACCAGCCAGCCAGTCAGCAGCTACACTTACAATTGGCTTATTTGCAAGTGGTGATGGTGAGATTTTCCTTTTGATCAGGGTCAGCTTTATATAGACTGGAACACTGGGGTGTTAAGTAAACGTGTTTAAGACTCTCCAATGAGTGCTGAGAGGTCAGAAAGTAGTATGGCCGTCCATGGTGCGCATGGTCCATAGCCTTCTGGTCTAGTATACTACTTCACAATGGGACAGTCCTACCAAGTGACATGTTAATATATTAAAGAAACACATCCTGTTGGAGGAAAAGATACCGCTGAGGACTCTTAAAACTCCGCATTGATTTGGTGCCATCATAATTTATCAGCTTCATGCATAAAAGTGTGTGGCAGCCTTCAGTTATACTTCCTCTGTCTTTTCAAAATATATCACATGTCTCCTCTAGTTAGACATGACCCCATATCATTTTTTTCAGTTGGCAGATGGTTCTTTGTCTTCTATAGCTGTTGTTCAAGCCTGTTTTACATAACAGCATATCAGAGTATCGTCCTTTTGAAAGCTAGAAATGAAGCTGTAGCTAAAGAAGGCCTAGAATCGATCCAATTCATGTTCTGCTTTCCAGTCATACTATGGAATCTCTGTAGCTACTGGACTAATCAAATAACATTTCCCTATGGATCTACTGGCACTAAGTGACGTAGCCTTTGGATTAAATGCCAAAGAGATCATGAACTGTGTTATTATGGCCCGTGGTAGCATCAAGTCAATGTTATAGTCGTTTGATACATCCATTCATTGTGAAGGAGATTGTGTTTCTAATGACTGTATCAACACTTCTGTGCTTCAGGTGTCAGCTTTAATTTGAGTTGTGAATGAGTATTAAAATAAAGTTTTTAACCTACTTTGTCATCTGTGCATATGGAATAAATTTTGACTTGTGAAAGAGCTCTTAGGCATTAGCAAAGTGTCAAGAAATCTTAACTGCCTCTTTGTGGGGTTTTTTAAATTTGATGTTTCAATTTATTTCCTTCTGATTTTCAGTAGTATTACATTTTCCTTTATTTACATTCTACAACTTCCTTCTCAAGGGTTTTCCCCTTTTATATAAAAATGACCTAGTTTATTACTACCCTATCTGCTATTACAAAGTTTAATTTATGACTGAAATTATACTTTATTCTGACCAGGATTGGGTTACTCTTGAAACTCTCCCTCCTCGCCAGTTTGTGGCTTTTGGACCATTGCAGGTTTGCTGATGAAAATTGGCAGAATTTTTCCCCATGTATTCTATTGTGCGATTCTATTGTGCTTGTCCTAAACCAGGGCCCGTGGGCCGGATGCGTCACACGCTGGCCACGCCCATGCCCGGTTTAGCAAAGGGGGAAAAGTCACGATATGTCACGTGACACCTCCATGATGACACGAGTTTGACATCCCTGTTCTAAATGTTTATATAAAATGTAACACCTTAGAAGCAATCTATTTCAAATTATTTGGGGCTCGGGATTATTATCTAGATCCACCCCATTTTTGTTGACTTCATTCACTTTTTAGACATGGCCTCATCCCCTTTTCAGTGTGGCCTCCATCATGACACAGAACAGCCCTTACCTGGGAAAAGAAAAGTTGTCTACCCTCACCTAGACTGGGGGTTCTTCAAATACCCTTCCTTTTTTAAAGGAAATATTTCCATACTGATTGAAGTCTTTTGAAGAACCTCAACACAATGTCTAGGTTGGTGGAACAAGCCCCAAATTCAGATGAGATATTCATCATCTTACAAGGCACTAAACATTCTCCCAGAAGTAGTAGCCAGAGCTTATATTAGTCCCTTGTTCTATTCCCACATGTTTATCAAAGTCTTCTAATCATGTCACATCCAGCTTAACTGGCCTGCTGTTCATTTAATGGCACAGTGGGGGGAAATTCCTCTCAATGTCAGCCTGTTGTTTTTGATGCAGCACTGCCGCTAGCATCCAATTCCAAGTGGGTTGCCAGCAGCAGACTAGATATAACTGAATGAGCCAACAGGAAATATTACGCTGGAGAGAAAAAGGGACATTCCAGGTAACAAGCAGTTTGACAGCAAGTTTCCACACTTACTGGTGATCTGTCACATCCTGCAATTCTTTGTCAGTCCCAGGTTATACTCCCACCTCTGGGATATTTCATTCAGATAAAGGTATGTGGCTTTAAAAACCCGGCTTGGGACTTTTTGATTTTATATGAGTTCTTTACTATGTCTGCCCTTATTTTAATGTTTATTTATTTATGTATTTAATTGCATTTGTATCCTGGAGCAATCAATTGGAAGGTTTATTGATGGGCAACACTTCAGACCCATTGTGGCCTAAACTGGATTGTAGAAACTGCATAATAATGAAGTAAAACCGCTCTAAGGTTTCTTCCTTACAACTTAGTTTTCCAGCTTCTTATGTGCCAACTCCGTCTGGGCTAACAAGATTCAGAATACCACTAGATGGCAACTAAGAGATACAGGGTGGAGGGGGGGAAGCTACATCGTGGCTGACATTTTGTGATTGTAGCCGTATCTTATTAGGATTATGACGTACCTGCTCAAAGTGACTACAAGAGAGAAGATGAGTAGATGTAGTTTTGCTCCACAGAGGTGAAGAGTTTGCAGTTAGTGATGATGGATGTCTTTGTCCATGCAGGAATTCTCTGGTGTCCCATTGTATCCCGATGCTTTGGAGAATGAGCACCTGCGGCAGGAAGGCGCTGACTCTGCTCAGCAGTGTCTTTGCTGTGAGCGGATTGGGATTTCTGGGGATTGCGGTGAGCACCGACTACTGGTTGTATCTGGAGGAAGGGATCATCCTGCCCCAAAACCAAAGTACCGAAATCAAGATGTCTCTGCATTCTGGCCTCTGGAGAGTTTGCTTTTTGGCAGGTATGGTGCTTTGGGCAAAAGTAAATCTGGCTTTCCTCATGCTTCTATTCTTCATGCCTTAAAAGTATTGAAAGGATTAGGAAATCCCATTAAGGTTTCCCTATGATTTAATTTATATGAATGGTTATGAAATAGTTCTTTTTTTTAATGCATGTCCACATTACTTCGTTGTTTTTATTTTCAGTATTTTAAGGGGGAGGGAATGGCTAGCTTATTTTAAAGACAGGGAACTCTCCATTAAATGTTTTGGAATGAATTATATCTGACACACAGTGTAGGTGTACATAGATGCAGACAGAATCATTATATGAATACAAATCTACCTGTTAGAAAAACCCATCCAGAAAGGTCTATAGGTAATTTGTGACCACAATTGAGCCCAAAATTTATGTGGCTAAGCAAGACAGTTATTAAGTGAGTTTTGCCCCATATTACGATCTTTCTTACTACTACAACTTTCTTACAAATCAGCCCTTGATCTACAAGTGAATCATTGCAGTTAAGTTAGTAACACGGTTGTTAAGCAAATGCTCAAATACTATGCTCATCAGAAGGTCGCAAAAGGTGATCACATGACTGTAATCATAAATACATGTCAGTTACCAAGTGCCCAAATTTTGATCATGTGACTATGGAGATGCTGTAGGAGTTACCAAATGTGAAAAATGGTCATAAGTTGCTTTTTTCAGTGCTGTTGTAATCTTGAACAGTCACTAAATGAATGATTGTAAGTTGAGGAGTATCTGTAGTTAGGAGAAAGAGGAGGGAACAACTAATAAGAGAACCAGGACCAGATTCCTGTGTAGTAAGTTCTCAATCTTCTCTAGTCTAGACCTTTGCTCTCTTAAGAGTGCCAATTCTATAATGAATGGTAGGAATACCACAGTCCAGACTCAATGAGTGAGTTGAATGGAATTCCAGATCCTTTCAAGAGCTAATTGTCCATAGTCGAGCCAGAAATCCTAGAAAAAGAAGAAAGTGATGCCCTGCCTTGCATTTATTAGCTGTGATTAGAAAGATGAAACAATAATAAATGTCACACCCCAGAACTAACAGGAATCAGAAAAATGTACATACAAAGTACATACAAATCATCATCTTTTGCTCATGATGCTTTATAAGCTCTGTGTTTAAGTGGCAGGTCTTTGGAGACACAATATGTGCAGTTAGCACTTGTGTGGATGTGTGAATTGCTTTTTAAAAGTAAGGAGGAGATTTAGGGGGTTTATTTGGATTAGAACTCTTATGGAGAGGAGAGAGTTTAATTATGTTGCTTCCTCTGGAGTTCTGATGTGGACAGGAGGCTCATGCCTGCATTTGGCACTCTAAGGAAAGCTCTGGTTGAGACCACTGTAGGACTTTTCTTCAGAGCAAACTTACATATAGATCTGTTTGCAGGTGTGGAGGGAAATATAGTTTAGGACTATGGTGGGACAGAGAAACAATTAAAGGCCAACTATGCTTAAAACATAGAACAGAGAATAATAGGATTGGAAAGGATCCTGAAGGTCTCCTTGTCTAACCCCCTACTTGAGCAGACATTCTGAACAAATGGCTGTCCAGTTTCTTCTGAAAACCTCCAGTGATGGAGCACCCACAACTTCTGAAGGCAAGCTGTTCCATTGGTTAATTGTTCTCACAGTCCGGAAATTTCTCCTTAGTTCTAGGTTGGATCTCTATTGGCTGCTTCTTGTCCAACCTTTGGGTGCTTTGAGGTCCATTCCCTCTTCTCCATGACAGCTCCTCAAATATTGGAAGACCAGTATCATATCTCCCATAGTCTTCATCGTTAGATCAGACACACCCAGTTCTCTCAATCATTCATTAACCGTGTAGCTTTCACTCTTTTTATTCTTTCAGCTCTAGGAGAACCCCTATCCCACAATCACTTACAAAGCAGTGAATCCATCTAGAATCTTTGCTACTTATTCATGCCATTTTTACAATTGTTCACATGAACTAGCCTGAAATCTTTGGAAATTTAGGAACTCATTAATCAGTATTAGGGAAGAGAACAATTGACTCAAACCTTTAAAGCTATTGATTTTGAATAAAACTTTTGGGTGTGAAAGAAAGCAATTCATTTCTCTAAGATTTCTCCTCTTGCAGGTGAAGAACATGGGAGGTGTTTCACAATAGAGTATGTCATGCCCATGAATGTCCAGCTGACTTCTGAATCAACTATCAATGTGTTAAGTAGGTACTTCCTGTTTTCTGAGTCAGGGAAGATTTAGCCTTTTGTGTCCTTTTGTAGAGAAGAGATAAGAATCTGGACTGCAAAAATGCACATAGCCACTAGAATCTAGATGGTGCCAAATTGATAAAGAAAACACTTTTTGGTGCCATCTAGTCCTCGTCCAGATCTTTGCAGGACTACTTGGACAAACAGCCGCATCAGCGGTTTGGGGGTAGCGGCTGGGGGGGGGGGTAGGAAAGCCCAGACTTTTGCTTCATTTTCAATTGATTTCTGATTGTTTGCTTTGAAGGTAGCTCTATTGTATCTAAGTACTTGTGAAGAGAGGAAAAAGAGAGGGCTTCACTGCTGTTCTTGCTATCTCATTCCACTGGACCACTGTTGATTTCCATGTACTGTTGCTGTGGTCTGATAATTGTTCAAGCAGCAAACCAATAGGTTGCTATTTCAAATAAGAGCTAATGCAGTAAGAGCAATGCTGCCAGACATTCTCCTAGTGTCCATGGCAACAATGCCATCATTCATCAAGGATGGTGGTACTGATCAGCAGAAACAGTTTGGAAAGAGAATCCAGGCAATGGATAATGTGGACAGAACATACAATGTTATCCTAGTCAACTTATCATGCAAGGAACAAACCCGGAGTAGGCAACCTCATGACTTGTAGATGTTTTGGACTGCAAACCTCACCATTCTTGACCCCTGAAGGAGCTGATATCCAAAACATCTGGAGGAAATCAGTTTGCCTTGACAAAAATGATACCATAGACAACCCAGAGCTCAGATGAAAGTGATACTGATAGCTTTTCCTTTCAAATCCTTCTCTACCCCACAAAAGAAGAATAAAGGCAAATGGAAAGGAAGGAAACCTCCCTATCACAAATTAAGGTTAAGAACATTTAGAAGGAGGCCTATGAATGAAACCAAAATGTTCTGTGAGAAAGGCCCACCTTCATGGATGGAAAGATCAATAAAGCTGCCATTGAGACTTAATATGAGGAGATGTACGGTAATCCATGAAGGTATCATTTGCCCCATTCAGTATGGAATTACCCCATAGCAGTAGGTCCCTAAGGTCTCTTTTTCTAAGAAGTAGGACCGTATGGCTCTAAACCTGATGCTTTTACCACTACTTTCAATCCCTCTCACTGGATTGACAGGTTTTCTGGTGGAGAACTTTGTTTTCTACTGATTCACAGAGTGGTTCACTCTGATTCACAGAGTGGTTCAGTAATTCAGAAGGTTACATGTACATTACCTCCACAAGGTTAATTATATGGAGACTTGAGATTTCCTTACTGCAGCCTTAGCTTTTCAAGTGGACTTAACATTAAAAGAAACACAAGCCAAGGAAATGGATTTGGAAAAGAAATAATGTAAAATTCATGGAAAGCAGAAATATATTTTCTACAAGTGGGTGTTCTGTAGGCATGTGTCTGTATATTTTTGTAGTGATGTAGGGAATCCCTTCCCATGACATTTGCCTCACTCATTACAGTTGTTTCCAAAATATCAGACAGGGATATATTTACATATTTGGGGGTGATCCTGAAATTTAAGGGTTGCTACAAACTGCATAGAAAAAAGAAACTGGAAAATTCTTGAATTATAAGTACAAAAATATATCCCTTCTACTTGTGATCTTATTTTGACCCTCAAGGATTCTTTCTCACTTATGATTTTTATAGAAATGATTCGTTCTGCCACCCCGTTCCCCCTGGTGAGTCTCTTTTTCATGTTTATTGGA
Source organism: Oxyrhabdium leporinum (assembly GCA_032468155.1). NCBI lineage: Eukaryota > Metazoa > Chordata > Lepidosauria > Squamata > Cyclocoridae > Oxyrhabdium > Oxyrhabdium leporinum. The sequence continues at coordinate 10,122 of JANHFL010001955.1, read as the reverse complement.
TTCATCTTGAGCAACATTGGGCATATCCGGCCACATAGAACCATCTTGGCCTTCGTGTCTGGAATCTTCTTTATTTTGTCTGGTGAGTTTTAAGATGGCAGCCCCCCACCTCACCTCTCTCTTCCTCCCTCTCTCTCCCTCCTCCCCCCCCTCTCTTCCT
>JANHFL010001954.1:42467-57437 GCA_032468155.1 Oxyrhabdium leporinum | reverse complement strand
AGAAGAAGAAGAAGAAGAAGAAGAAGAAGAAGAAGAAGAAGAAGAAGAAGAAGAAGAAGAAGAAGAAGAAGATCATCATCATCATCATCATCATCATCACTGGTCTTCCATAATTCTTCTCTCTGGAATGTCTTCTGCTTTTTTTTTATTCTTGTTACTGGCCAGCCACTGGCATGCTTACAACTTTCCACATTGTGTTTTTATACTTAACATTTTTCCTTTCCATGCTGCTTTTTTTGTTTTTTACTGTGTATCTTTTCCTCTTTTCTATTCACCCCTTCCTGAAGGGAAAAAAAACGCTTCTTTTATTCATCTGCTCTATTCTCTTTGCTGATAGTTGTAGAATTTCCAAAACACGAATCTGCTCCATTCTCCTCTTGGCTGCTCCAACACCTGTTTCAAGTTTTATTGGCAACTCTGCCACGCTGACACTGGGCAGAAGGCACAAATAAGAGGGACAGATGGCAGCACAGGTGTTTGCATTTTTTTCTAAATAGCCCTTACTTCAAACAAGTCAAGATGGCAGACACAGCCATACAATCATATTGTCCCCTTTTTGCATGGGTTGTAACATAATCAGCCATAGGATGTAAGGACACCAGCAAACAAACTTAATTTACTTGTCAACTGCAGTAGATTGACAATATGGGCAATGAGCTACTTACGGTAATCTCTTTGTGCACCGTCCAATGTATGTATTCGATGAATGAATCCTGCTTAGAAAACATCTGGAAAGGCTTTGAAAAATGTAAAAAAGATCAGTAGTTTTAAGAACAGCTGGTGAGGCAGAACCTCTTTTGTAGAATTGTCAAGAAGTCTGGAATCCTGGGAAGATGCCAAGAGAAGAAATAATGAGAGAGGTGGCAGAGTAATATGCATAATTTTCAATGTTTGTACCATGCAAAGTGAACGTGTTTACAGCTATACTCTTAAAAGAACATACTGACTTCTAAGTGAGAAATATAATTTTGGTACTGAGAAGTTGGACGTTTCCCAAGAGATATTTGGAAAATTTCAGCACCTGTGCTGTTTCTTTTTTTCCCTAAAGCTGAGAAACACAAATTAAGTGCTTCTTTAACTAAGAAGGAAAAATATAAATATTAGTTGGTAGCTTTGTTGAATGATGACTGGTCTTCTCAGTTTAAAAAACTATAGTAGTTTTGTAGAGATAAAGTTTCTTTTTCTCACAATACTTAATAATATAGTATTAATAGTTCTCAAAGTCAGGAAATTTCTCTTTAGTTCTACATTGTCTCTCTGCTTGATTAGTTTCCATCCATTGCTTCTTGAACTGCCTTCAGGTGCTTTGGAGAATAGGTTGATTCTTCTTCTTTGTGGCAGCCTCTTAGATTTTGAGACTTCTGAGAATACAACAAAGAATATTTTCTTGTTCTTTCTTTGGACAATAAAGAAAACAAATGGATCATCTAACAAATCAAACTGAGCACTCACTCAAGGCACAAATGAGGAGATTCAAATTACCTTACTTGAAAGACATAATAAAAGTATACTTCTCTCTTCTCTAAAGCTGAGATCAGTGGAAGGAAAGAAAAGAGAATAAGCAGCAGTAGAGGTGGGTGGACTTGGTTACAGTGGTGATGAGTGAAAGTCCAGTAGGACAAAATTAGGGGAAGGATATTGTGCTCCTCTTTTCTCATCTTGCAGAAGATTTACAGAGAGAATATTTCAAACATGTACTGTTACTGTATTTTATACAGTCTACTACCATCTTAAATTTAACCCATTCTTCCAAAATGAAAACAGCTGAAGGCCCTTTAATATTTTCCCACTCTAACTACAGTGGGAACTGTTATCAAATTGACTCTTGAATTGATTTGAATAAAATTGTACTGCCTTCAAATTTCACATAGTTGCAATGAATCCTGCCACCCTCCAGTCTCAAATTGCAAAATGAATTAGATCTTGGGTGGTTCACTTGCTCTCCTGAATGCATTTCCATTTTATCACAATTGTTGGCAGGTACCATAATGCTTAATCTTCCAACCCTCTCATTTTGTTTGGTTGCAGTTCAGAATACTGAAACAGGCCCACTGCAGTCTGAATGAATGAAGGAATGAATTCTAGCTGAGGCCTAGTCAGGAGTAAGATCTGGAAGAAAACAAAAAGTGAAAACACACAAAAGAAGTAGAGCTTTCTACTTCTCTCATCTGGAAAATGTAAATTGTTACAGGTAGTCCTTCACTTACAACAATTCATTAAGTGGCCGTTCAAAGTTACCACAGCCCTGAAAAAAAGTGACTTATGACCATTCTTCACACTTACGACCATTGCAGCATCCCCATGGTCACATGATCAAAATTCAGACACTTGGCAATTGACTCCTATTTATGATGGTTGGAGTGTCTCAGGGTCATGTGATCACCTTTTGGGACCTTCTGACAAGCCATGTCAATGGCAAAGCTAAGTTCACTTAACAACCATGTTACTAACTTAACAACTGCAGTGATTCACTTAGCAACTGTGGCAAGACAGGTCATAAAACAGGGCAAAACTCACTTAACAAATGTCTCACTTAGCAACAGAAATTTTGGACTCAATTGTAGTCTTTATATTTTGAGTTGTTTTTAACCAGATCTAAATCTTTACAAAGGTATAAAGTACAGGGATTCTCAAAGTTGCTGTTATTAAATCTGTCTTTTTCCTTATAGCTGTGAAGTTTTGAAGCAGAATGTGTCATAATTTGCAGTGATAATAGTGATTATGGTGGGGCAGAAAAAAGTGAGAGATTTTTGTACTGGGAAATGGATGCAGCTTTATGTGAAGAGAATGTTATTGCATATTGCTTTTGTGTAGAGGAACAGGGATGAAGTTGTATATATTTTTCTCTTATTATAATGCTATAGAATTCATATCATTTGCTTATGAATAAGTTCAGTAATTGAATATGGCTCTTTATATTATTTTGACATTTTGTAAGATTGTTCCATTCTAAAACATTTTATAGCAAAGAGAGCAGTCAATAAATCCAATGTGGGAAAAGGAAAATGACAGAAATTTGCCCAATGTTGTGCAGTGGTTAAGGCTGGAAACCTGGAGACCATGAATTCTAATCCTGCCTTCAGTTTGAAGCCAGCTAATTGATCTTTAGCCAGTCTCTCTCTCTTAGCCCTAGAACGAAGCAGGCAATGGCAAACCACTTCTGAAAACTGTAGAAGCTTTTCTAGGCCATTGCCAGGAATCGGCACTCTCTCAAAAGCACACACACAAACAGCACACTTACTTACAGATAGTCCTCAACTTATGACCTCAGTTGAGCCCAAAATTTATGCTAAGTTGTTAAGTGAGTTTTGTCCCATTTTATGACCTCTCTCACCACAGATGTTGGGGGAATCATTGCAGTGGTTAAGTTAGTAATATGGATGTTAAGTGAATCTGGCTTCCCATTTAACTTTTCTTGTTAGAAGATCACAAAAGGTGATCACACGACCCTTGGATACTACAACTGTTATTTGTCAGAAATGGTGTAGGGTCTCTTGCCTGGATAGAGGTTGGAATAGAAGACCTACAAGGTCCCTTCCAACTCTGTTAATCTGTTAAACTTCTGTCATAAATACGAATCAAACACAATTGCTAAGTGTCTGAATTTTGATCACGTGACCATGGGGGGTGCTACAACTATCATAAGTGTGAAAAATAATTTTTTTAAAGTCCATTTTTTCAGTGCCGTTGTAACTTCAAATGGGTACTAAATGAATGCCTGTAAATCAAAGATTATCTTTATAGGTATAGATGTAGAAATATAAAGTTTAATATAAATCTGTTCCATTACATGTATTTGTTTCTTTGCATGTTCATTTATATATTTTTTAATGTATTTGTCAAAACAAACAAACAATATAGCAATATATTTCACCATAATCTTAAAAAAAAAATATCTCACCATATTTGCTAGGTTCCTACTCAGTCTGCTTGTTCAGATGCTGAATTTCGGTTCTCTTCAAGGCTTTGTTTTCCCAGCCTAGATTTCTCTCCGCCTTCCTCTTAAATTGGACTTTGAATCTTTTTCAAATAGAGGATTTTCCCAGGCAGGCTAAACCATTTGGCTACAATTGTCACACTTCCTTCAGTTTCTATATAGTCTGAAAACAACATTTCTCTTCTTTTTCTTGAGGATAACCTCAGAATACTAATAAGTAGCTTCCAGAGTCTTAATATGTAATTCTTTGCTATTATCCTCTTGCTGAAGAAATGAAATGGGGGGAGGAAATAACCACACAAAGTTAAATATTCTTAGAACGTACACTTTCCAACAGCTTGGTCATCACCATATTCATGTAAGACATAATTCACCAGTCCTAGAAGCAGACTAAAGCACTGATTATCACAGAACTGGAGAAACAAAGGCAGCTGACAGGCATATTTCACTGAGAAGGTAACTCTCTGAAGAGATAGATGAGCTACAAGGAGAATGTGTGTGAAGTTACTTGCATTCCAGATTTCTGCTTCACAGTAGCTGACATTCCCCATAAATACTCTGTACGTCGTTCCAGTTAAGGCTGCCTGGATGAAATACTGTCCTCCTTTCGTCAGTGCTGGATACTACATGATGGGTGACCTCAGCTGAGAGTTTGATAGACAGCAATGTTTGGAAACAACAACCAAAAAACAACAACAACCCACTGAATTTGACACCAAACTACACTCAGAGTGAATTTACAGGGTTTGACCAGAGGCAATATACCTGTCTGAATTTCTGAGGAGATTGGAATTATTTTCATACAATTCAGAATAGGTTTTCACAGACAGCAAACTATACTTTGTTCTTGTAATAGGGCTGGGCAGTTCCTTAACAGGGCAACACTTATGTGCAAGTAACAATAGCAATAAGACTTATGTACCACTTCCCAGAGCTTTACAGCCCTTTCTAAGCAATTTACAGAGTCAGCATATTGCCCCCAACAATCTGGGTCCTCATTTTACGGACCTCAGAAAACCGAGTCAACCTTGAGCCAGTCAGGATCAAACTTATGGCTGTGGGCAGAGATAGCCTGCAATACTGTATTCTAATCACTGCGGCTTTTGATGTACCTCCGCAGAAGGCATACTGCTTTATTTCTATAATCAATTGAATGACTGCACTGCTTCAGTTCTTAGGATTACTAACTTTTCCTGGATCTTAGTCAATTTAATAAGCCTTATCAAAGGGGTGGGGATATAGTGTGGTAAATGTATATGAATTTGCAGCTATCCTGTGGGAAAATATGAAAGAATCATTAAAAGGGCTAGAAAGGAATGAGCTATTAAGAAGGCACTTGGACAGGAAATTAAGGGGTCCACTGACAGAAGGGAGAATAAGGAAGAAACTCAGAATAACTCCATCTTCATGTTGTTTCTAAGATGGGGTAAAGAGAAACTTGGAGGGAGGAACTAAGGGAAACTTAGAGAGAGAAAGAGAGACTGAGCAGAGAAAAACTTGGAGGGAGAGAGAAAGAGAAAGAGAAAGAGAAAGAGAAACAGAGAGAAGATTTATCATTTGTGCATTATTTCAACAGGTCGAGTTTTTAATGAAGGAACCCTACGGCTGTTAATCACTACCCAAACGGGGGCTGAGGATCTTTGAAGTCACGCCATGCCATCATCATGGAAATTCATAGTGCTTCTGTCACTCACTACCTACCTGTCAGGTAAGGAAACACTCTTAAACTGCTGTTTTAAGCACATAGCTAAGAGATAATAGATACCCTGGAAAAAGCTGAGTTGAGATAAATAGAGATTCAGCTAATATATGAGTGGAACACAGAATTTGAAATGAGCTTTAGTAGGGCTCAATCCAACTTTGCCATTCTCCTCAGGTGCTAGTATAGAATGGCACAGTTGCTAGGTAGAATAAACCACAACTTGTCTGTGAAGCTAATATTTCATCCTAATTGGTGGCCTAGTGAGATGGAGCTGTCAAACAGCCAATAAAAGTGAGGACAAACCAGCCTATCCTATTCTGAAATAAGAAGTCTAATTCAAGGGTGTAGTCCACATGGCAATGATCAGGTTCTCATATACTTTTATATTTCTTCTCATTTCTCAGCATCCAATCTCTCAATTTTTACACTGGAAGTACAACATCCCATTTCAAAATCCTACAGCTGTTCTCAGACAGATTTTGTACATATTTTGACTTTTAAAAAAATCAATAAAGTTCATATTTTTTTCTACCAAGAAAATGGCATAAACATGACTTTGAAGTCCCCAAAAGTCAACTTTCACTTGAGAGCATTTTTATATTTCCTCAACATATGCAGCTATTGATGCAATATTCCTATTTTCAATTTGCTCGAGCATGGCCTAGTATTAATATAATATGATGCCATTTCTTTTATGTTTGGAGATTACTTTTTAATGAACTTTTCTCACAGAGAACCACAGAGATTAGCAGAGGGATCCATTCTGCATTACCATCTGCACTGAAGCAAAATCTGTTATGGTAGTTTGCAGCATTTCAGGGTAAAAGAACGCCAGCCAAAATAATAGACTCTCCAGGTCTCCAATATTTAAGTTTATATACTATAAGAAAAAAAATATTTATGTAACATCCATAAACCAAAGAAATTGACTGTTAGACCTGTTCAATATTTCAGACAGAAAATGTGTTGCGGAGCACATGGGGATGTATGCTTAGTACCTGTGTGTAGCTTCTGAAAACAAATACATATTTTCCCAGGATTGGGCACTATGTAATAATACTATTTCTATATGCCTGCAATTTGGCAGTTCAAATCTCACCAAGCTCAACGTTTACTTAGCCTTCCATCCTTCGGAGGTGGGTAAAATGAGAACCCAAATTGTTGGAGGCAATATGCTGACTCTGTAAACCGCTTAGAGAGGGCTGTAAAGCATTGTAAAGCGGTATATGGGTCTAAGTGCAATTGCTATTTAATAATTAAATAGAATTATTAAGAGCGATGCTCATTGCTTTGCATTCAAAGATAAAGAGGTGTTTTGGATAAGGAACTTCATAAAGGAGTTATGCCTTTTCCTCAGATTGTGCAGGTGCCCAATTATTTAATAATTCTATTTAATAGAATTAACTAGAATTCCAATCTACTTAGAATGAATTAACTCTAATTATTTAGAATGAATCTATTTAGATTAATCTATTTACAATTCTAATCCTAATCTCTATTTTCTGTGCTTAATTTGATGCATTTTAATCTATTCTCGTATCTCATTATTATGAAATTTATTTGGAAATATTTGGTGATATTGTTACTATTATTAGTGGTTTTGTGTGTCCATGTACACAGTGTGGTTTCTGATCCTTATGATGATTCATAGCCAACTAACTCTGGAAAGTTTTGGTTTTGTTATAGATGCCTCTTCTATGGAATGGCACATGGACTGTACCTTATGCATTTGGACCAAAATATTTTTTAATATCTGTGTTGCTTGCTAAGGATTTTTCACTTTAATTTTGCAGTCACATTTGTTTACATTTTGTTTACTGAGACTTACAATTTGTTTACTGATTTTACATTTGTTTACTGGTTTTATGGGACATTTGCTGATTTGGTTCCCTGCTGATATTTCAGTCTTTCTTGAGACTTTGATACAGGATGAGATAAAAAGCATGAATACAATTGGCAGGATCTAAAGGTGCCATTTCAAGATCTTAGAGGTGTCAATGGGATATTTGGCTTTTTTTATATATAAGTTGCAGAGCTGCTGGCCATCTTACAAAGTTGAAATCAGAAATTTTAAACTCTCTTTCTGCCATTGAAACAGTACTAATTCTTTGGAATCAAAAGTTATTTGAAACTTTTATGAAGTTTGGGCTACATATGTTCTATGGCAGCGGTGTCAAATTCGATTTCATTGAGGGCTGCATCAAGGTTGTGTTTGATTTCGGGAGCAGGGGGCATGGCCAAAGTGGGCATAGCCAGCTTAACATCACTTGTGTCGGCGCCTGTGGTGGCCCGAGTGCTCTGCCAGCAAAAACAGTCTCCCGTTTTCAATTGCGACGGTCTCCTGCAATCTTCTGCCAGTGAAAACAGAACTTGGGAGGGATGCATTTTCACTGGCAGAGGGTTGCAGGAGGCCATTGCAGCTGAAAATGGAGCTCGGGAGCCCATTTTCGCTGGCAGAGGCAACATGGGCCTGTCCTTCACTGTTTCCAGGGTGACCCCGCGGGCCAGATATAAGCATCCTGTGGACTGGATCTGGCCTGCGGGCCTGGAGTTTCCTATTCTATGGAATTTTTTGTTTCAACTCTTCCCTCTTTTTTAAAAAAATATGTATATTATCTACTAGTAATATTTTTGCTAAGGAATATATTGTCTTGCATATGTCTGTTATCTACTAGTAATAATTTTACTAAGGAATATATTGTCTTGCATGTTGGGTTGGCTTTGTGTGGCTAGCATTATCAACAAATAATGTTATGCTTGAATGTAATCATTGAATCTGACCTTAAAGGAACTCCTACCATCTAAGAGGTTTTTACTGAAATTGATTTTTCACCTGACAGATCACCAGATCTTTCATCAGACCACTGCATGGATTAAAAATAAACATATGCATATTATTTCCCCTTTCAAAGCCTGATGCCAGATTAGCACATTGGATTTGATTCAGAAACAGTCCAGATTGAATGTACTCTCTGAAATAACTTTAAATCATTTTGATTAGTTCTGATTTGCTTTAAATATAAAGGATTAGGGCAAGACCTGGACATTTGCGAGTGTTGTTTCACCTGGCCTTAAATGATCTTGCATTAAAACTTGTCTCAAAACAGTTGGCAACAATTAGAGAAAGGCTCAGCTGTAGAGTCAAAATTTACACCAACACATTTTATTGCTAACTCAAGAATTAGAAGAACATATTATAAGGGACAAAAGGAAAAGTCTTAAATATACATTCTCCTTCTGCCAGACCAAACCATAAAGAATCAAGCCAGCTTGTATTTGCATAATTTCATTATTTACAGCATTCTTTTTATTTGATGCATCGGAACATTTAAAGTAAAGTCAGAGCAGGTTGGGATATTAATATATAGATCACTCAAATTCAAAACTGTTCAGTTCCCAAAGGATGTCAAGATAAGCTGTAATTGCAACCATGACATTTTGATCTCATTATTCTATAATTCTGCCTGAGCTAGGCAACTCTCTCACTGAAGCTGGGGAACATTTTGTCTATAGCTTGATGTTCCCCGGGTCCATTAAGTGAGGCACTTCAGCATTTTAACTTCAGGTATTTTTCATCACAATCCTTTTAGGCAGGAGTGCAATGAATGGAGGTATTAGCTCCTGACAATGTTTAGAGACAGCACTTAAATACTAAGGGTATAAGAAAGGGAAGAAAGAGAAAAAAATATGTGTTCAGCTCACCCAAGGGATTGCTTTTTCTCCTTCATTCTTAATTCTATTCCTTCAAGATTATCATGACAGTTGTCATTGTCATCATCAATCATCATCATCATCATTATCATCATCATCATGATTTTAGCCATTGTCTAAACCAGGACTGTCAAATTCCTGGCCAATGGGTGGGATGCTTCATGCGCTGGCTACACCCACACCCTGTTTAACAAAGGGGGGGGGGAAAGTCGCAATACATCACATGATGCCGACATGACAACATAAGTTTGATTCCTCTGGTCTATCCACTGCAGGATGAAAGCCTCTTCCACATGTTTCCAACCTATATGTTCCTGAGCTTTCTTTTGCCAATTGGCTCGCCATACTTGCTGATGTCATCGATCCATCTTGTTTTAGGTCTCTTTCGTGGATGCCTTTTATCAAGCGGGATCCATTCTATGACTGCCTTGGTCCACCTGCCATCAGTTCTTTCTGCTTTGTGACCAATTTCAATTCTTTTACTCTTTTGATGGTACCGTGTACTTTTGTTTGTTCTCTAATCCATGCGCGTATAATCTTCCTATCTTGCTTTGCAATGCCGAGTTACTGTCATGATCCCGGCATTACAAGTTCAGGATAGTATCCGTGTTTATTTAAGATGTTTTTAAATGATTCAACATTTAAATGTAAATTTAAGGCTAATCCCATTTCCTTCTCAATGTAGCATACCCATGCACACAACACAGATGCACAAACATGTTTCTCAAATGTCTAGTTAAATGGGGGAAAGGGGAAAACCTAATTTTCCTTGGTTTTTTTAAACTGTAAAGTTAATTTAATAGTTACTCTATAATTGTCCTAAACGTGTATCTCAAAATGTCGAGAAGTCATACTACAGATTGTTCAGCAACCCAGAATGAATTTTGAAAAGGGTTCCAAGCATGATAAAACTGGAATAGAGTAAGATACATTACTAGTGCCTGAGATTTTTCATACCTGATTTAGAAAGCAAGTAAATGAATTTGGATATCTGAAAAGGTACATTTATTTTGGGTACTGTTCATTTTCCCCCACCAATGTATCATGTTTTAACATTTCCTTATTTTTTTTTAAAAATACTATACAGTATTTCATATCTCATTCTCAATGGGGTGACTAAGCTAAGCTCCTTTTTAAAATGTGATGCTGTGAAAATTAATGAGTGAATTTATATTCCTAAAATGCAATCCACCCTTCAAAAAAAATTGAAGTATTGGTGAAAGTAGCATGTTTTTACCACTGTTGTACGCAGTCAGGTTTTAGTTAAAGTGACAGGTGAAATACAAGTCAAGAGCACTAATAAGAGAAAATTAATGTGTATTTCTTCCTCTTGACCCCTTTTATTTCACTCATGGCTTTTAACACACATTTCCTTCAGTCCAAGAAGCTGTTAACAGACATCTGTTATACACCTCCCATCCCCAGTTGGTGGCTTTAAATTGGAAACAGCAGGGCTTCATGAACAGTTGGTCAAACTATTTTATAGACCAGAACCATAGTTGCCCGTAAGAGATGAGCATATGTAGGATTAATGGAAATTTCAGCAACCTTCTGCCACCCTGACCTGCAGCTGTGGATGGGAGAAAGAACTTGACCCTCTTATTTCCTCTCCATCTGGCAAGTTGGTGGCTTGGAAATGGACTGATGAGAAGATCTCAGAGTCTATCCCAAAAGCTGATCAATACACAGCATTCATTTTCATAATGATACTAGCTAATGTGCGGTAAAAATATATCAATACTTGAAAATAGCAACGAACCCCCAATACTTCTTTGCCTGAAGGATCAAAAATCATTAACCATGCCCATCTAATATCTAAGCAAGGGTACATTCCATCCCGTCCCATCAAAATTAAAGAAGCTTCCTTAAACATAGCTTTTGGTCCTCCTCACAGAGAGATTGATAACTGCTCCATGATGTTCATGCAAGAGTCTTCCCAACCTCCCCTTGGAGAAGTTGGAAACCGAACTTGGAATGTCTAGGAAACTGAAGAGGTCTCTACTACTAAGTCATCCAGAAACCCCCTATATTTAAAAAGTACAAACAAAAACAAAACAAAACACACACACACACACACACAATTGAAAGTGTGCTAGCATTATACCCTGGAAGGGAGATAGATGGACATTATAGACTTATAAATAATAAACTGGGCATATATCTATATACCTAGGCATATGTGAGACCTGTGTAGAGCGTCCTACCCAAAATCTCTTTATCTTTAGCAGTTTTGTTCTGTGCATGTGCAACATTGAGAAGATTGTGGAGTCCTTGGTGCTCTCGATGCTTGCTTGCAGACATTTCATTACCAAAATAGGTGACATCATCATTGCTAATGAGAATGGAGTTTCTTTGTGTACAAGAATCCTTGCCAGTGTTGGCGAGGGTGTGGTTTTCTTCTTGGTACTTCCTTGATTACAGTATCACTTTCTGCTTGATTGTTTGGCTGCCTTATTGTGTGTCTCCTTGTAGTTCTTTGATTAAGGTACAGTTTTCTACTTGATTGTTTGTCTGGTATTAATCCCCTTCTAAATGTTAATCGCTGCAAACTAGTATATATCAACAGAGAGCAAACCCCCACAATCACAAGCACTGATGGTATTACCTAGTTGGGCAATAAAACATTGTAAGCAGACAGTTCTATCTTGAGCTACATGCATTCTCTTCCATTGGTATTTGGAAGATTGCCATATCGGATGGATGACTTTTGTTCTCATTCACGTATTATTTTAGGAAGGACACATTTGGTTGGTTGATTGGTTTGTACCAGAATCTACAAATATCAGTTTTCTCAAGTATGTATTTATAAAGCAGGAGACATAACAGTTTGGGAACTGAATGGTGAAAACGCAGAAGGGGTAGGTGCTTCTTTCATCTCTGTTTTAACAGATTTTCATATGTTGCTCTTTTTCCATTTCTCGTGTGCTATTAGTTCACAAAATGGCCAGTGGGTGTCATACAGAAAATGTACACAGAACGTCTAGACTATTCCACAATAAACAAAATCTCATTTGCCCTCTGACCCCTAAGCCTAAAACTTGGCTTTCTGTTATAGAAAAGACATGTGGTTTGTAAAATTATCTGCCTCAGACTGAACAGGAGTGAAACATTTTTGGTTTGGGTTTTTTTTTACAATAAAAGAGAGATGGGGAAAAAAAGGAGAGAAAAACAGACTATTTTGTTGCAGCTGGTGACCTCCAGATTGGCAAGATGTTATTTCTGTCCCATGTAGAGGACACCAAACTGGGAAATCAGCCTCAGGATTACAAAGAAAAGCAGTTAAAATCAGCCTCAGGATTACAAAGAAAAGCAGTTCTTCTCTTCTTTTTTCTTTCTTTTCCTTTTCTATCATTACTCATGCGTAAATTCACACCAAGTGCTTCTGACTTAGGTGATAGCAGGAATTTCCCATCATTCCTCTTGTTTCATAAAATTACAGTCCCACAACTGTGGGATTAAAACAAACAACCACCCAGAAAGGATTCTCTTGGTGCCAAGGAAGACTGGCAGCTTTGATTCTTGCTTCTTTCTTTCCTTTTTTACTCACTTGCTTATTTACAGATTTTATTCCTTACGAACCTACAATTTGCACCTTCATTTATTGAACAGCAACAGCAAAAAGTACAGATACCAATTTGAAACATTTCAAACATTAAAAATGAATGTGCTGTAAATGAACAGGATCAGATAACAAGCTCAACACAACAATGGATTGGTCTGTGGAAATGACCTTGGGAGACAAAAGAGAGACCTGCAGACTGGACAGCAGGTGTGCAAAAAGTATTATATTTAATTCTACCCTTCTAAGAGTCTCTGTGTGAGTGAGATGTGTGGTCTATAAATTTCATATATAAAATAAATTTCAGCCAACAGAAGGGGGAATGGCATGAGGAATGTATCAGAAGTTTGACCGCAGTTTTCTGGAGAAAGGAAAAGAAAGAAGAAATATTTTCAGTCTTCCAAGATTCTGTTCATGTAACCTTACAAATAAAAAGATACTTTTGGTTGTGCTTCTTATCCTGACTACCTCAAAGGGCTAACATATTTGTTTAATACAAGTAGTCCTCGACTGATAACCAATCGAGTCCAAAATTTCTGTTGCTAAGCGAGATAGTTCTTAAGGGAGTTTTGCCCCATTTTATGACCTTTCTTACCACAGTTATAAGCAAATTGTTGTTAAGTGAATCTGGCTTCCCCATTGACTTTGCTTGTCAGAAGGTCACAAAAGGGGATCGTATGACCCCAGGACACGGCAACCGTCATAAATATGAACCACTTGCTAAGAATCTGAATTTTGATCACATGACCCGAGGGGTGCTGCAATGGCCATAAGTGTGAAAAACGGTGATCAGTTACTTTTTCCAGTGCCATCGTAACTTCGAATGGTCATTAAACAAATGGTTATAAGTCAAGGAGTACCTGAATGCCAGTAGAAAGGGTGAGAGAGTTTATAGAACAAAGGGGCAGCAAAAGGGAATGGAGATGAAATTCCAACTCAGGTCATCTTGTGAGGACTTTGGCACATAGAGAAAGCTGCTGCGTGCAATGTATTTCACACGTTATGGGTTGCTGCAGCGAAAATTAGAATCTGAATAAGGTGAAAAAAAGCAAGACAGAAAATAAAAGGGTCTGGAGGTTTTCTTTAAGAGGAAACAAAAAAGAACTATGAAAAGGAATCCATGCAAGGAGCAAGTGAAACGGATAAATAACAGAGTAAATGAATGGATATGGCAGGCTATTACTTAAAGTAAATATAGTGCTATCAAAATTCAGGAAGTTTTACAAAATAACTCAAATGAAGGCTCTTGCCCGGTATGGCAGCCTGTATAAAACTGTGCCTTGCCGCATTAAAAGTAATAGATGAAGGAGAGATGCAGTACTAGGGGAAAAAAAAAACATATTGTCTCTCGGTTATGCATACTGGATTTATTTTCTGCAGGACTAAGGGACTGATCTTTGCAAGTAAGTCGTTATTATGACTAAAAAGACTACGAGGAGGTGACTATAAAAAAAAAATCAATGAGAAGATGGAGTGAGACCATCGAGGAACTAGTATTGATGAAAAGATATAAACTTAATACAGGGATATAAAGTAAGCCAGTTGTGAACCACATAAAAGAATGATCTATTTAAATGAAAGGCTTCCTACGCTTCTTTTCTGTTGAGATTGTAGGAGAACTTCCAGAAAAAGCTTGAAGTCCATTCTGGAAGCTACACACACCATGTAAGCAGTTAAGATTTCTCCAGAAAAGTATAGGTGAAACTCCTTAATGAAGCTTAATGGAAATCTGAAAAGTGGCATTAATACTTGGGTAGGAAGAGGGGTCAATCACCAAGGAATAGTATTTAATAAATATGGCCATGGAATTATAGTGATGATTTCAGATAGTCTAAAGCAGGGGTGTCAACATCAATTTCATTGAGGGTGTGGCTGGGGTGGGCGTGGCCATAGTGGGTGTCGGCCAGCTTGACATCACTCGTGTCGGGCGCACCTGTGATGGCCAAGTGCTAAGGCAGGACTTCCCTGAGACCCTCCCTCACTATCATTATAATCTTCCTTCTTCCTTCCTGCCTTCCTTCCTGCCTTCCTTCCTTCCTTCCTTCCTTCCTTCCTTCCTTC
>JANHFL010001954.1:14927-42367 GCA_032468155.1 Oxyrhabdium leporinum | reverse complement strand
CTAACTCAAGAAAGTAGAACTCTTGAAACTTGGAATTTCAAACAGGATACTTTTTATTGAGCAGAAGTGATAGGAGGAAAAGTGAAAGCAAGTTCTAAAGTTTAACAAAGAAAACAGTAACTTTTAAGATACCCAAAACCCCACCCCGGTCTTGTGATGGCCATTGCCCAATCCACAGGTACAAAGATGCTTTGGTAACGGTCATTTTGAAGAGGAGATAAGGACCCTTAGAGGGCCTCAATCAAGAAGGTAACAAGATCGAGAAACGAAAGTGTAGGAAAGCGAAAGTTATGCTAATAGGATTTATAGTGTCCTTTCCCTTCCGTGCCAGGCAGTGGAAAGTTACAGGAAACCATTCCCCCTCTCCCTCCCCTGGAAGAATGGCAGATACACATTTGGGGATCTGACATGTTCAATGCCCATAAGAAGCCTTTTAATGTTTCCTCTCCCAAATGCCTCTTACAAATACAATGTCAAATCCAGGGAAGATCTCACCTTCATAACAAATAAAGTTTTTAGGCAATTCAGTATAATGTGAAAGTTGGATCAGACAAAAGGCGACAGAAAACTGTATCTTTACTCTCGAGCTTATTGGGTTGTGTCTTTAAATCCTCATCATAATGGCAAGATTCTAAAAGAGTAAGCATGATATGATTAATTTATATCCCCATCAAGAAAGTATAGGTTAGAGGAAATATAAGAATTAGTTACTTTCATAAATCTGATTTCTTTGATCAGTGTAATAAATCTCAGTTGCATTAGCCAGTAATAAAAAAGACAGTTCAAAATCCAAATAAAAGACTTACTGTCTCAAAGCCATTATTTCTACCCACTGAAGGTCATGTTTGTGTGAATAACATTAGCATTCAGCAGCAACATCTTCACAAAATCGTGAAATTTTAAATATGGGATTTGTAAATGAAGACTCAATCATCCAGGTCAAAAGTATCTAAAAAGGTTAAATCATGGCAACCAGTTCAAAATTTATTAAAACTGAGATGTTTCCAAGTAACTAAAATTCTTCTTCAACTCTTGAATCACAAGTGTTGGTTCATTCCAACGACTCTGTGACTCTCTGCCTGTCCAAAATTTTCATTTTCACTGAAGAGGTCACTTGGATGTGTTGGAAGAAATATCCATCTGGTTCAGTTCCAAGCCGGGAGAAAGACACTGGAAACATGGAGGATGATTGGAAAGATGGCTTAATCATGAACAGAACCACCAAGCACAGGGTTATGGCGCAGCTGAACAATTGGTTTGATGAGTACATGGATTTTTATAAGTTTCAGAGATGCTGCTAAGAGGAGTTGTGCAATGTCTGAAATGCCCTTAGGAGATTGTGCAATGTACTGCGATCTGTGTCTTCTGCTAAATGGTAGTGGGTTAATTCTATTATGTCCTGAAGGATCGCGTCCTGTTCTTAATCCCATCACCCAGGAGCTGAAGGTCTTTTTTTTTTAATAGATAGGCTAGCCCAGTCTTTCTTAATGGGCACAAAATATCTGCTGGGGGTGGGGAGCATTAAGAAAGTCTGAGTATTTTTTATGTCTTTAAAAAAGACATGTTTCTCCATTTCTCCCTTTGGGGAAATATAATATTCTGCCTTGTTAAATATTCCTCAAAATATTTCATTCTTCTAGGAGAGAGGGGTGGCTTCCCACAGATGAGTAACAAAATATATCAGTTTTAATAAACTTTGGTCTAGTTGCCATGATTTAATCATTTTAGGTAATCTTGGGATTTCAAATATATGATCTGGAAGCTATTCCCCTAATGTGACTTTATTGAAGTTGTTTATGTAATTTTGCAGATCAAAAGAAGAATGCCTCATACTGTCTTTTTGGCCTTTCTTTTTCCCATATATCCTTTTAAGCATGTATCATAAATCTTTTTTTTTAATCTTATGAATTTGTGTATTTAAAACAATGACCATCACAGTCGCATGATCTCAATTTTGGCACATGACAACTAGTATGTGTTTACTACAATTGGGGTCACATGGTGAGTTTCCCAGCTAGCTTCTGACAGGCAAAATCCATGGGAGAAGCCAAATTTGCTTAATAACCATGTGATTCACTTAATGACCACAGCAAAAAAAAGTGTCATGAAATCAGGTATGGTTACGTGATGACTCACCTAATAACTGCATACCTTAGTAATTGAAGTTGCAGTCTTAATTCTGACCATAAATTGAGGACTACCTGTACTAAGAGAGAATAATTGGTCCAATCACTCAGGGAATTTCCTAATCGAATAGGATTTAAATATTTGAATGGATTTAAATTTTCATCATGGTCAGAATAGTATACTGAGTTTCTAGTTTAAATCTTTGGAAATATCACCAATACCACCAATGAATTAAGTAACGAAGTCATTTGTCTATGGAGATTCTCAGTCATTCAGGTCATACTGTAGTTGTTTCAAAGATGCTTTTTCAAAAAGCAACTGGGCTGTTTTTCCTTGAGAAAGAAGAAGAAAAAGAAGACTCTTTGCTTCTCAAAACTGATGAAGCTTCTTGGATGAGAAGCAAAACATCTTCATCTTCCTCAAGAACAAACAGCCCCATTACCCTTTGAAAAAGCACTTTTGAGACAATGAAGTTTGTTTTTAAAAATACAAATTTAAAATAAATTCTGAATAAAGAATATTAAAGACAAAATATGTTAGCAGGTGAATCAGGAACAATAATTAGAAAAGTACCTAATTTATCTGCATGAAAATACAATGTAATCTTAGCTCATTAATCCTTCAGGGGTTCATATTCTTTTGCCCAAGTCATCGCTTTTATTGCTTTGTGCTCGAATTGATTCACTGTCACCTTGATCATTCTTAAATCAGCAAATATATATTTTAAGAAGGAAGAAATGATGGTCTATATGTTATCATGCTAAGCAGTGTTTCAAATGGAAATCCAGTTTTAGATGCTTCAGCCAAATCTCCAAATTGAACCTACTTTCCAAATCGAGTAGATAATTTGAGGTTTTCTTTTTTTAATTCATTCAGAAAATCATATCACCCAAGGTCACTAGTTAAAACCAAATATCCAGCCAAATAATTATTTTGAATAGTTTGAACAAATGTCTGATGCCCCTTTTTGGGGCATCAGTATTGATGGACAATATAAGTCATTCTTGAAAGGTTGATGTAACTGAACATACTGTTGAAGATAGTATGTTTCTAGCTAAGAATCTGGATTGGACTGCAAGGCAGAAACAGTTGCTCCATTCACAAGTATTGAACAGATTTGGCAGATTTAAAATGTATAACTTAACCTACTTTAAAGATCACACCGTATCCATCACTAGAGATGCAAGCAAAATATTCTAAGAAAGGGGACCTTTGTGGTCTTCTGATACTTTCTAATGTGTAGCTGAAAAAAAATGTTTTTAATAAAGCAACAAGCAAATGAAACTTTCTGCTGTATTTAGGGGCAAAAGATTTGAGGAAACATTTCACTCCGTTTCTCCCAGTGGTAGAGAAACTGTCTAATAGTTTTTTGAGGATAATACTTTCTGTTCACTGCTTATTTCCCTCAGTTTCTCGTGCCCTTTTGGTGACTCTGCTCATTGCTTCAGTATCTCACTTTTCCTTGTATACATTTGGTTTGTCCCTTTTTCATAATAGTTTTCATTTAGAGTTCACATAAAATTTCATGTAGGCATTTTGCATATTTCTGTAAACAATGTTGGCTTGCTTGCAGTTTTACCTAATCTGTACATTAATCTGTTACTTTTGTTAACAAATTAATTAAGATTTAATCCCCGAGGAGAATTTTTCCCCACCCACCCGCATTTCCAGTATTGTGCTGAAAAAATTTCTTTTTCTCTTAAGCACTAAGGATAATAGAAATTAATTATCCACAGAAAGGATAATGCTTGTCCACTGATATGCAGAAGCCACACCACTCTTATTTTTAGTTATTCATTTGTGTCCTGCCTTTATTATTTTAACAAATTATTCACAGCGGCAAACTTATCCAACACATCTTCCTCCTCCTATTTCCTCACCATAACAACCGTGTGAGGTGAGTTGGGCTGAGAAAGAGTGACTGTCCCATGGTCACCCAGCTGGCTAAGGCGGGACTTGAACTCAGGACCTCCTGCTTTCTAACCTGGTGCCTTAGTCACCAGACCAAACAGGCTCTCTTATTCAGAAGGTTCTAGTATTCTTCTGTTTGCTTGCTATTTTAACAAACTGGTTCTGCAGGAAAATAAAACTGAAAATCCCTGGCATACTTCCTGGGGAAGAAATCTTAAAATAAAATCATATGTTGAGATTTTTTTAATCAATAGTATTTATTTTTCTATAATATGTAAAATGAATGAGTTAAAAGAAGCATATCAGCATTTTTCCCCCCCAAAACCATTCATTCTCGGAATTTAAATATTCTGAGAAATTTGAACTCAGATCTCATTGTACCTCTTAGTAAACAAATGTAATGCTGATCAAAATTGTTTTGTAATTTAGAAGGGCTGGGGGGAAAGGCATCCAGAGTCTTAAATAGAAAGAGTATTGTTTCTTAACCAAAATACATGTTTAGAAACAGGCTAACACTTTTAAAATAAGGCTTCGCTTCAGCCCCTCATTTCCAGAAACTGTTAAATCCTGCTTGTATTTAGAGCCATCAAAAAGAAATATTTCTCCTCTGTGCAAAATGTATCATACTGTAAATAATTTATTGGTCTGTCTCTAGGGAGATAAGCTTTGCTAAAGACACCAAATTAATCATGGAACCAGTGGTGTTTGCCTGATGGTTAAGAAATGAGAAACTGTAAAATTACAGAAAGCCCATCCCTTGTTCTCTCAGCATGCTGTTAATGGAAGTTTCACAGTATCAAGGAAAAAAAAATAAATGCATAACAATGAATTTATGATCTGCATTGAAAGTGGTGCTGTGGGGCGCAGTGGTTAGAATGCAGTATTACATGCTAACTTTGCCCACTGCCAGGAGTTCAGTCCTGACCGGCTCAAAGTTGACTCAGCCTTCCAGCCTTCCAAGGTTGGTAAAATGAGGACCCTAATTGTTGTGGGCAATATGCTGACTCTGAAAGTACTATAAAGTATGGAATGGTATATAAGTCTAAGTACTATTGCTATTGCTAATGTCTGGCACCATATGTGTGTTTGTGTATGTGTGTGCACGTTCATGTGTGAATGAATTGCACTATATTGCATAATTCAATTAAAAAACTTTGTCTAAGAATATAATCAAAATATTCTTTTTTTTAAATCAAATACCAGTAAAGTCCAAGACTGGAACAAACCTTTTAGGTCCGGACAAGAATTAGAAAATATTTGAAGGAAGTATGGAAACGTTCAGAATTTTGAGAGCAAGCATTGGTGCTTTCATAATATTCACAAAATGGCTGCTAAGATTTTCATTATCAGCACTATAAAAAAAATCAGAAAATTAACAGTACATAACAGGACTTAGTATTTTATAGTGAAGATATAGAAGGTCATGGTTAGATATGGTGGACAATGTCAATTAAAAATAGACACTCGTATTGTCCTCATTAGCCATTCTAACTTCACCCCAAAATGTTTACCACTATTTCTTCCATTTCTATTTTTTAAGAATGCTAATCACTTCCAAATGAGGCCAAACACTCTTAAAACTGAAAATGATACTACAAATAGTCTAGGAATCCAACCTGGCCTTGGCGATAGTCAATATGGTACAGTGATAGCTAAACCTGAGAAATTTGATGTGATTATTCATTGCAAGTGGCCAGTGAAGAAGGTTGCCAGAAATGTGATGGTAGCCAGAAGCTAGGATGACTTCAAAAAAGGGTTGGACTGTGGAAGTCATGAGGATGAATGATTTGTGACAGCAATTTGTCTTGGAAGGTGACCTGCTGGGAATTTGGTGGGTTTCTTTGTGCAATTGAGAAAAAATGGCTGGATTAGATGGACAGGGACCCAATCCAGCAAAGCACTGTTTATGTTCTTATATTCTAGGAAGATTTGACATATTTTTCCTTTGGCTGTTGTTGTTGCTAAGATCAGCTAATTCATCAAACTTAATTGGTCAGAATGTTCTAAAGTTTTAAATGTATTGTTGCCTTCGGCCAGCAAAATGAAACTGGAGACAGAGATTTTTGATACGTGTCCTCTTCTGGTCTTCTATTCTTAGCTAGAATAGCTGGTTTATTTCGCTCTACAGATGGGGGGGGGGAGTGTTTGTGTTGTTATGCTTTGTTATGCTCTGCTATGCTATAAAATGTGCTTAATAACCTAAAACCAGATAGAAAATAAGAAGAAAATGAATTTAAATGATGATTAGAAAATGCTAAAATTACAGGATTACAGACAATAATGTTCACTGTTTACCACTTTAGGAGTTGCTAAATATTTCCCTAAATTTTATAAGCAATATAGGCTAGCAACCCTGAATAGTTAGGAAAGAAATAATGGCAGTTCAAGATTGCACTTGGAGATCAATATACTCCCCTATATAGTAAACATACTCCAAAATGTATTGAAGATTTAAGTAACATTGTTCCAGATGTCCATTTACATGCTGTCTGCAGACTTCTGCAAATTGCAATGTAGAATTTCCTTTTAATTGCAACTTTTAAAATACAGCCATACTTAACATATATTATTTTATGGACAGCAATTGAGATATAGCAAGCAGACTTAATAACTCATATGCTCAACACAGCAGGTGGATTTTGCTTGGTTTTGTTAGAACATATATTCCAATCACAATAAAATTTATGGCCCCTGCTGCCTTAAATGTAAACTAGCTTGCAATCAATTTGCTTTAATAAAATTAATGCTCAGCTGTAGAAGCAGAGATGGAGGGTTCTTTGATGCTTTTGTGCATGTGTAATGGGATGCAAGTATTACAGACTAAACATATCACATGTCAACAAAGAACTTTCCCACTGAAGAAAGATTTAAGGTTGCATAGCTTCAATTCATCAGTCGGATACCAACATTTTAATTATCTTACAGGAGAGATTCAGAGATTTCATTTTTTTTTTAAATGGGACTTCATAAACAACTTGCAGAATTATGCTTCCTGGATGTTTAATTGAACTATCAGACAGACTCAATCATTCTATCAAACAAAGAATCTCTACCCAAAAATAAGGTTGACCCCAGTTGCCTAGGTAGCCTAGGCTTTATATTTTGCATGCTAATTAAGTGGAATATACAACAAGCAACAATAACCACATTTAACATGAGGGCAGGTTTCAGAACAGAAGAACTGGGTAAAGCCAAATGCTTAATCTTGGCTTGATTGTACTTGGATTTCATAAACAAAATTTCTACCCAAGAACTAGCATTTGTAAAAAAAAAACGTTTTAACAAGTAGTCATATCTTTTGTTAGTTTCAGAAGAA
Source organism: Oxyrhabdium leporinum (assembly GCA_032468155.1). Taxonomy (NCBI): domain Eukaryota; kingdom Metazoa; phylum Chordata; class Lepidosauria; order Squamata; family Cyclocoridae; genus Oxyrhabdium; species Oxyrhabdium leporinum. The sequence continues at coordinate 35,013 of JANHFL010001954.1, read as the reverse complement.
TAGCTCTTCCTATGTTTTTGTGGTTTGTGGGTCCCAGCTAAAAAATTCTTATGGAGTCATTATTACTGTGTTTCTCATATGAAATTGATGTTATCCATTCAGTTGAGTCTGACTCTTGGTGATTCTAGATGGGTCTCTCCACATCTCCATATCTTCTTATCTTGTACTACTTTGATATTTTTTTCTATGCTCTGGCTGATGTCAACTTTCATGTCCAGCCATGGTGTTCTTTGATGACTTGGTTTCCATTCAGTGCTAACTCTTCCAAAAAAAATTGTTTTCTCCAGTGAATTCCCCCACATGGCAGAGCCAAAATAAGTAAGACACAATTTTGTGATTTTGCCTTCCAGTGATATGTCTTGTGTTTTGCACACCAGTACATGCTTATTGGTCACCTTAACTGTCCAAAGAATATGCAGGAGCCTTCTCACAATTCTCTGGATTAACAATGCATCAGGAAGTACAAAGATTAAGAAGGAAAGTTTTTGCTAGACGTCAAATACTTCAAATCATAGCGATCAAGGGCCAATTCAGGATAAAACTCTGGAAGTCCTGCAATTAGGCAGGCAGGAGCCAAAGGTGGAAAAAATAATCCAATCGGAATTTTAAAAAAGCAAGTAGGACAACAACACATTTTTGAAATTCATGTGAATTTGAAATTCAGCTCCCCAAAACAGCAGTTCCACATTCTAAGAGCAGAAGCAGTAGCCATTCAGCTAAAAGGAAATACAGAATGGAGCACAGAATATAGGTAATCCTAGACTTGCGACCATAATTGAGCCCAAAATTTATCTTGCTAACTGAGACATTTGTTAAGTGAATGTTGCCCCATTTTGTGACTTTTCTTGCCACATTTGTTAGGAGAATCACTGCAATTGTTACATTAGTAATGCAATTGTAAAATGAATCAGGTTTCCCCATTGATTTTGCTTGTCAGAAGGTTTCAAAAGGTGATCACATAACCCTGGGACAATATCATAAATATGAGTTTATAATTGTCATAAACATGAGTCAGTTGCCAGGCATCTAAAGTTTGATCCCGTGACCATGGGGATGCAAGTGTGAAAAACAATCCTAAGTCACTTTTTTTCAGTGCCGCTGGAACTTTGAATGGTCACTAAACAAACTGTTGTAACTTGAGGACTACCTGTAATTGACTGTATCCAGACTAAGAACTTAACTTCACTGATCGCTCCTTATTCCAGTTATCTTTCTTTCAATTCAGGGGTCTTATCCTCACTTGAAGGAGGATGAACTGGTGCTTCTTATTAAAGAATTGCATATTTTCATTCATCCACCGTACTATTTCTGATGAGTTACTTTCTAAGTCATAACACAATGCCCAGGGACTACCCTGACAGCTGAGGTCCTGGAAACTTCTGGCTAAGGCTTCAATAATATCCCAAAACTTGAATAATGACACCTTTTCTAAAGTTAAATCTTGTTAGCAAACTTTGGGGTTTAGCACAGGGGAGTGGGTGCCAATTCAGTAAAATCCATACATAAATAATAAACATCCTCCTTTATTATGGGCAGATTTGCAGATGCTGTGCTTACGGTTCTTCCTTGGAGTGAATAGGAAGTACCCTATTGACATCAGACATACATCGGTCCTGACAACCGAAGATAATTCTGCCTCACCAATATGAGAAAAACAGCACGAGGCTCTCTTTCTTCTCCTGGTTGGCTGGATATTTACATTTATTCTCTCATTACCAACACAGTGTGTGTGTTTCAGCTACGTTGCATTAGCTACTGCATTCGATTCCCTATCTGACTTGCCTGCTCCAATCTTTGTAACGAATCTTGTCCTGCAAACTAACTGGAATATTAACACGTGAGGGCTGCAATCTTTAGGAAAGGCCTGGAAATTGCCAACAGAGCATCTGTAGAGCTGCCACCGTTATTTTTGCCTGCGGAGAAATTTGAAAGGAATTTGATGAGTGTCTGCTCAGGTGGGAATTCTCCCAAGGAACTTAAAAAGAATTTCAAGCTGACGAGAAACGTTCTTCAAAACATCTGGCAGGACTCTGACGTGGTAGATTTTGGGTTCCTTTTATTCATTTATTTTACTTTTAAAAAGGGTTTTGGAGCTTTTCTATAATCATGCAAACATTTTTCAAATCAATGGTTTTGTACATGAGGCTAGCTGCCACCCGAAGAAGGCTGGAATGATGTGAATAAGGATGAAAAATTATTTACCCTTGCTGGGAATGGATTTGGATTCTCAGTCCGATAGATCATGAAGAGATAAATACTCAGCTGATGTTTATCTTTCATCTCGTCAAACAAAAACAAAGTCCGATTCATTTTTGAAGACTTACATAAGATCCTTTTGCTTTTACTTATGGTTACATAGTCAGTTCAGGCAGTGCTGAAGGGGAAGAAAAAAAAGAATCTTATCCAAGTCTTTTTCCAAGAACTCCACACTGTATTGAGCATGCAGGACATTTTTTCTCTATTTAAAAAAATAATGATAATGATTCGTAAAAGGGATCACATTTTCCCTTTTCTCCTAAAGAGACCAGTAATTTTATGCCTGCATATAGCCCTTCTTTAAGGGAGATGGGTGGTTAAGCAATACAAAATAAAAATAAATAAAGTAAATAAATAAAATATTGTTATTATAGTGGGTCACACAACCAGGCAGATGTTTAAATAGATGTTGGGAGAAATATCTATCTGGTTCAGTTCCAAGCCAGGAGAAAGACACTGGAAACATGGAGGCTGATTGGAAAGATGGTTTAATGATGAAGCAGAACCACATGGGTTTGAGGACCTGGGCAACTGACCACATGGAGTTGAGAGTGTATTTATACCTTCTCTTGGGCTTTGCACTTGAGCTTCCTGTTCCTGTTCAATAACATGTATTGTATTGGCTGTTGTAGGGGTTATAGCTAGCTTTGTGGCTTGTCTGAGAAGTTTGGTTGAAGTTTGGACTCTAATGCAATGTCCTTAGGAGATTGTGCAATGTAGTGAGCTCTGCTGCTAGTGGTTAATCCTATTATGTCCTGGAGGGTCATGTCTTAATCCCTACACCCTAGAGCTGAAAGTCTTTTGTTTCATAGATAGACTGGCCCAATCTTTCTCAATGGGCACAAAAATCTGCTGGGTGGCGGGAGATTGAGTCTGCTTTCTGTTTTTTAAGAAAAACATATTTCCCCACTTCTCATTTAAGGAAATATAATATTCTGCCTTTTTTAATATTCCTCAAAATATTTCATTCTTCTAGGAGGGTGTGTGTGCTAACTTTCTACATCAGGTTTAGCATTTTAATCCAACTATCCAGTATTTCCCAAGGACCTAGAAGAGACAAATGTTATTGTTTAATAATATCAAAGGTATCATTGCAGGATGTAAGCTGTGCCAAGTAAAGCTGCCTTTTGTAATTGACAGATGATGATTTTGTCAATATTGACAGTTGTACAAGTGGTACTCCAGATGTTTTGGTATTGCACCTAAGGCACCTATTATGACTAATAATCCTTTTGCTTTCTTTTGCCACAATCATTCTACTTCTATTTGCAGCTCCGTGTATCTTGTGATATTTTTTTCCAGTTCTTCCTCTTCTTTTTTGCTGTCTCCTGGTATTGCAATGTCCACGATCTAGGCTATTTTTTATCTTTCTTATCAACAATTGTTAAGTCTGGGGTGTTCTGTAGCAGATGCTTGGAATTCTAAAATACCAGAGCACTTTAGCTTCTTCATTTTGTATTACTTCATCTGTTCTTCCTGGCAGGCAAATGGTATTTCTTGCAAGTATTCCAATGCACTGTTGGTTGCTACTTTATCATCCTGTTGTTTGCAATCAGTAGGTGCAATCTTTTTGCAGAAACTAACTAGGTGCTCCACTGTTTCTTCAGCTTTGCAGAGATAATATTTGCTGTCTGTTGCTGTCTTCCCAATTTGTTGTCATGGCTTGATCTGGTGCAGCCAGAATTAGCCCCTCTGTCTCTTTCTTCAACTTTTCTGCTCTTAGACATTGCCAGGTCTTGTTGTTATCTTGTCTACTTGTGTTGTTTTTTTTAATGTACTGGTTATACTTTGGCTTGCAGTATCTCTTTCCTATTCTTCATTTGGTCTTCCTTGTAGGCCGGTTTGGTCTCTGTAGCACTTCATAAGACTTCATGGTATATTGGCTTCGGTGCATCTTCCTCCCTGTCCTTCAACTATTCTTCCAATGCTCTTTTTTTCTTCTTCAACTGTCTAGTATACTTGCAGTATCCCATGCTCACCTATGCTCCTTGGTAAATTGACTCCATTAACATTGCTGTGTGGATGAAGGGCATGATTCATAGTCACTTTTCTGATGTTCCTATCCAGGGTTTTTAGTTCTTCTTGAGTCCAGTCCATTATTCCAGCTATGTATCTAATGACTGGAATTGCACAGGTCTTAATCACCTTTATGATATTCCCAATATTGAGATTGGACCGTTAAATATTCTTCACTCTTCTGATGTGTTCACTAATAACCTTCTTCTTGATTTCAATGTGCTTTAGGTTGTCAGCTTGAAGAACACCCGTTTATTTATAGTGACCTTCTTAATTCAGATGCTTGGTGTTATTTTCATAGGGTATCTCAAGTCTTTCAGTTTTCATTATTTTTCCTCTGTTGATGGTGAAGGTGGTACATTTGTTCAGTTCAAACTCCATTGCAATACCTGGGCTGTATATTTGGACAACATTGAACAGCAATTCTATTTCAAATGGTGTGTTTTTTTTCATACAGCTTCCGATCATTTAATAAAGGAGGTAGGGTAGACTGACAGTCATTTTTGATGTTTCATAGCCTTAGCCTGACCTGTTGAGTACTATCGACAGAGGGATCACTGCAATAACAAATAGTAGTGGTGACAGTGAGTCTCCCTGAAAGATTCCTCTCGTTATATTAACATCTCCCAGTTTCTCACCATTGACCGGCAATTCTGTCTTGCCCTGTGCCATTGACTTTTGCACAAAGCTTCCAATTTTTCCACTGACTTCTATTATTTCCAAACACTTGATTATCCAGTCAGGTGGCAGAGAATCAAACACCTTCTTGTAATCAATCCAAGCTATATTCAATTTGGACTTCCTTCTCTTGTAGTTTTCCAAAATCATCTCATCAATTAAGGGTTGATCTTTTGTTCCTGTGCTCTTTGGGTGGCTTCCGTTCTGCTCAGCTGAGAAAAAGCTTATTTCCAACTAGATGTTTTGGACTCCATCAGCTAGGACACTGGTTAACAATCTGGAAAGTTGTTGGTAAGCACGTAATTGGCCTGGTGCTTCCCCTTTTTCTGGATCTTTCATTATTAGGTAATGAAAGAGATTAACCAATCTCCAATTTTATTTCTTTCTACAGTTTCTACAGTTAAACTAGATCAAATCTAGATAGATTGGTCTAAATAGACCAATCAGAAGTTTCAACCGATGCAGTTCATCTTTGCTTGGTATTGACCAATTCTTGATCTTCCTTGCTCTTTTCTCCACTATTTCTGCTGTTAATTCTTTCATTTCAGCTGTTTCTTTATTCTTATCCACCTCCTTTAGCCAAGCTGCATTCTGTCAGGGTTCCAAGTAATAGATCCATTGCAAGCAAAAACTCCAGGGCAGGTGAATTCCTCAAAGAATAGCTTTATTGGAAATATCATATTGGCACATATATAGTGAAAACTAACTCTTAGGGGCTCCTTGGTTTTCACCTAATTAAAAGTAAAAGTGTTTTTTTTCCTTCAACCCAAACAGTCACATGGCCCATCATCTGCTGGTCTAGTGACATCATTCCTCCTTCCTTTGACCAGGTGTGAGAATGTCCTGGGTTCCCAAGAGAAAATATTTTATTTTGGCTAGACAACCCCAGCTCTCTCCCTGTCCCTCACTCCAGTGGGGCAGCACTGAAGCTCCAAGATAGCTTCAGCCAGTCCAGCTTCAGGGTTGACACATTCTTGTTGTACATCTTTGGGTTGTGTCACCTGCATCCAGGACTGCACTGTTTCTTCTTTGTCAGATGTTGATTGATGCACTGCAGTCTCTCCATTGCCGGAATTATAGAAATGCTTCTGATTCAACTGAAATTGGACATTCTGTCTATAGTGTGCAATTCAAGCTTCGTATCTGCTTCATATCTGCTGATCATCTTGGCTATAGCTGGTATATGAGCCATGATGGTGCAGTGGTGACTGACTGCCAGTTGCCAGGAGTTAAGCAGTTCAAGTCTTACCAGTTAAAGGTTGACTTGGCCTTCCATCCTTCCAAGGTTGGTAAAATGAGGACCCAGATTGTTGCGGGCAATATGCTGACTCTATAAACTGCTTAGAGGGGGCTGTAAAGCACTGTGAAACAGTATATAAGTCTAAGTGCTATTGCTATTTACTGCTGTATTATTTCCAGTGCTTCCTTGATCTTCCTTATTTCTAGGTGATAGTTTTTAAATAGGTATTCTTTGCTTTTCTTAATTCTTCAACTTTTCATTCATCCATTCCTTATTATTATTGTTGTTGTTATTACTACTGTTATTATTGTTCCCTCAGGAGAGATGCTATCATCAATGTCAGAAAGGACAGATTTGCATGTCCAGGGGAAGGCAAGATTTTTTTTTAAAAAAAAATCACAAGTAAACAAAAAGAGAAGAATTAAAAATATTACGATTTTGGAAAAACCAAGTTATGAACTCATGGGATTATAGTAATGCCGGCTGTAAACATTAAAAAGGGCTGGATAAAACATGAATTAGGAAACTTCCTAATTATGCTATTTCTAATGTCTTTGCAGCTTGAACCTCATGAAAACAGAATCGGGGGGTTAATAATAGAATTATAAATCATTTCACAGTGCCTTAATCTGATATTATTTATGATACTAATCTATGCAATTTCCCCACTGCTGATAATACTTCATATACTTTTGTTTCATATATTCTCCCTTTGTCTTGTAGCTGGACTTCCTTTCCCTGCATGCTGTATAAACCACAGATGTGATAAAGGGCATAAATTAGATCATAGGGAAAACTTCCTTTCATTTCATATCTGTCTTTACTTAATATTTAATGTTAAACACTATTGTCTTTTATCATGCCCACATGGCCAATTGAGAGAGAAGGAAGTTGATGTTTTGGAGATAAATTAGCTTTATTGCTTTGTGTTCCTATAGCACTCTAAATGAACTTTTCTGGTCCTTTTTGTTGTTGGTATCCTACGGCTTCCAAAAAATCTATTATACTCAACCATCTTCTGGTTATACTAGCTATGCAAGTAGTCTCAAGGAATGAAAACCTTTAACATATTTCATTGATACATTGGTCAATTACAACTGGACTTGATTAAATCAGGGGCTAAGTGTAATCAGTATTCAGGGTAAATTTAATGGGTGGGGAAGAAAGTTCTGGCTATTTTTTTTCTTGTTGTATTCAGCGTTCTTGTTCTCTGAAAAAGAGAGAAACCAAAATAACCAAAGAAGTCTTTTCTAAGAAAGAATGGCAAATTTACTGTACAGGTGTACCTGGAGCTCATGTTTATCCCTAATCTAACATTGAGCCTTTGAATTGTTGTCAATTATAATATGTAATGCATTTAGGGCTTATATGGTCTATCCCATTCATGTCAGTACCTAGATTTTCCCTTTCCTGTGGAATTAATATGGTCACTAACATGTTCAAGACTTCTGCTGTGAAGGTTCCAAGTAACAACCCAGATGAAATCAAAACTCCAAGGCCCAAGGCTTCCTCAAAGTACAGATTTATTAGGCATATAATATTGGCACAGCTGGTGAAAAGCCAACTCTGAAGTCCCTCGGGTTTTCCCCATCCAATTCAAAATCCAAAGTTCTTCCCCCCCCCCCATTACACACAATCATCACATGCCCCAATCAGGTCATCCTCCCCAATCGAGATGGCTCCCATCTACGTCCGTCCAGGTGCCAGTGAGAGTGTCCTTGGTTCCCAGAAGAAAGAATGTTACTTTGGCTACATATTCCCCCAGTCATCTCTACCCCCCTCTTTCCCACAGCTCTCTCCAGCCTCGCTGCGGCAACCCTGAAGACATTCCAAGATGGCTCCAGGGTTGACATCTGCTTTAATCTTCATTGACATACTAACATGTACCAGAGCCCCTGGTGGCACAGAGGTTAGAATGCAGTTTTGTAAGCAAACTCTGCCCACAGCCTGGAGTTTGATCCTGACGGGACTCAAGGTTGACTCAGCCTTCCATCCTTCTGGTAGAATGGGGACCCAGATTGTTGGGGTGATATGCAAATAATGCTTCTACATTGTAAAGCACCCAGAGAATGTTGTAAAGTACTATGGGGTGTTATATAATTCTAAATGCTATTATGTATTTTTGCTGTGAATTACCCTAGTCACTTTAACTTAACATGATAAGAGGCAAGAAAATCTCTTGAGAACCAAAATTAACCTTTATATATTTCTGTTGTTTATATACCGCTGTTGTTGCTGTTTTTAACAGAGCTACTTGGGTGACAGTTACACCATTTGAACATAGTCATACTTTGTGCATACTTGTTTTCCATCCCATTTGAGTTATAAGTCACCTTATCAACAAAAAAAAACCCCAAGCAAAACATCCAAATTAATAAATAATACATTTTAAAAAATGAAATTACAGAAAGTCTATCTGCTACATTGTCAGAAAACCCTTTTTGGGTAGTGTTGTATTCATTACTGAAATAGTATAATCAGGGTAAGTATATTCCTTCTGCATAGTCAATTTTGTTTGCATAGTCAATGGAGAAGCCACATAGGGATTATGGAGAATAAAGTATCACCCATATAGAGAATTCAATTGCAATGGGTACAATATTGGAAGATTTGAACAACCATATTAGGGACAGATTGTTATGGAGAAAACCTATCCACGTGGTTGCTAAGAGTCCACACTGAGATGATGCCACATAATTAATCCATCATTTAGAGATCACCACACCTGTATCATGCCCACTCCTAATTTTTTCCAGTTCTGAAAAAAATATAAAATGTCCTTCAAATATCTGAATATGTGAATGCTTCCCTCTATTCCTTCCTCTTTGTTTTGAATATAGACAAATGTTTTGGATTTTATTTGTTCTATATTTTTTTTCACAAAAGTGCATGACTGAGAGATTGAATGGTTGTCCTTGTGGAATGGTTGTCCATGTTAAATGCCTGATTATTCCTGATGGACGAGTTGTTTACAGGGAGATAATAATTAGGGAGTGATTTTTGAATAGTTTTGTTCTGTCCAATTTGTTCAGACATGATGCAGACAACTGATCACAATAATTGTACAAATTAGCAATAGCTGAAATAACATTTGCATTCCTTTTGCTATGGATGGAATTACAGAAGTGATGTTGATGGCATGCGTGTAGAGACCCAGAGACTTTGCCAACTGATGGCTTTTTAATTTGGATTGTTTCACATGTCTGAGTATGTACAACACAGCTTTGAAAAACAGAGGAAGAACTACAAGTGATCAAGTCCCAGTGGAATGACAAGCTTGTTGATGATAGACTCATTAAAACTGCTGAACTGTTGGAATTCCTTTTCTATTGTTAAATACTTCTACTACTTGACATTTTTGAAATTGCACAGTCATTCTGAACCAGGGTTATTAATACTGCAAAGGAAGACAAATGCAACCCAAAAGTGACCTTCATAAGTATTCTTACATTCAAGTACAGAAGCTTTCCACAACTGATACCTCCCAGATGACTTGATATGATACATATTGAGAGTACCAAGTTGGAGAAGAATGATGTACAGAATTCCTTGTACTGATGGAAGAGAACATTTGTAGTTCAAAGTTGAACCAATCAAGAAACTACCAATGCAGACAAACAATCTAACAATAAACAACAGTCTGATCAAGGAACTGCCGAGGACACTCCCACCAACACTAACAAGGCAAAATGCTAATATATAAAAAGAGAGCAAACCCTATTCCTTTCTAGCACTGATGATGTTACCCAGTTTGGTAATGAAAGGTCTGCAAGAAAATCACCAAGCTCAGAGGGCACCAAGGATCTCACAAAATTCCTTGTGTGGTGTCATCACCTGTCCTCTTTAGTACATACTTTAACAAGTGGCAAATGGCTTTCTTACCATTTCTTCATACTTCCAGACATAATAGTCCTCCATACTATCTACTACAGGGTCTTTCCTTACAATCTGACAGTGATATTTTAGAAGGTGAAAGCAAGTTTCCTCAAGAAAATTTAAGCATAATATTCAAGCTTCCTCCTATTACAAGGATAACAGAAAAGTTTTGATGCCTACCACAATTCATTACAGTAAAGATAGAGAAAAGGAGTAAACACAGATGTAACAGCTACTATTAATAGTCTCCTGTTGGGTAATATTAGCAGTAAATAAAAAGTCATGTCTCCAGTGACAAAATAGCTTTCTGATGCAGTGACAATATAAGATTTCCCATATAGGCATCAGCAAATAACTTTTTTTAAAAAATCATTTCATGGAGAATTAATAGCAAGCCCATGTTAAACTTATCCTTTCTGTCTATTATTTTCCCTGTTTTCCTTTCTTTGTGCTTGCTGTAAGTGGAATACCTTAGGGGATTTTAAAGATCAGAATAAAAGTTTGCAGAACAAGTCCAAGCCACTACCACAGTTAATTTGTTTTTGCTGAGTGCATTTTTCAATATTGATTTTTCTATCTGGGCAATACATTGCCAGGAGCAAGAATTATTTGCAGCTGAAAGCATTTGTTTTATTTGTTTATTTTAGTGTAGATAGATTCCATTTCTGTATATTTATAGCTCATATAAAGGAAGGAGAGAAGAGCATATAAAGGCATTGGGTATAGTGGAGAGACAGGGAGGAAAAGGAAATAAAAATAGGGAATACTACAGCAGCTTTTCTTAATTTTCTCCCATCCCAGTCAGCCATGTTATATGCGAATTAAGTCAAGCTTTTCAAATGCTAAAATGTCAGTAATAAAGCAAGGTGTGGGGGAAAAGCAAAGGGTTTTTTTTTCCATTGCTCAGGTAAAACTCCAAGAGGGGAGGAAGAATACTGAATTCTGTGACTAACAGGACTTCTTAAGACTACCTACTAGAGTGAACTACTAGAACTTCATTTATTGTTATTTGGATATAATAACAGAATCCTGAAAACCTGCCAGAGTTTCAAGGCATAGTTACTTTGAATCTCTTTCTCATCCTTCCTCTTCTTCCAGAACTGAGTTTTACTGTTCTCTTTTATTATCTCCTCATGTTCCTATATTCCTTCATCAACATTATCTCTCATTCTTCTCAGATCTGTGTTCAGATCAGAATGTTGTCAAGATTGAACTGCTTTGCTCCTTTCAAATCTTATTGCTATTCAACTTGTCATTGAACTGGGGGGAGGGAAGGGTTTTGCTCATGAATCATGAGAGCCTGGAAACCATCAAGGTCACCATTGCAGGTGCCTGAGTGGACTGAGTGGACTATTCCCATAACAAAATGATGTCTCACGATTGGACAATGTGAACACCCAGGGATGGAGAGAAAGGGAAGCTATTGTTTAGCTAAGCAAGTCTTTGTATGGGAAAACCATTTCACTACTAAATATGTGTGGCCAAAGAATGATGAAGATAGGATGATCTGTTGCTTAAGACATCCCCTAAAGCAGTGGTGGGTTTCAACCAGTTTCACAACTGGTTCGGTGATCATGCGTGCATACGAGTGCACCTAACACACACTTTGCGTGCATGCTCAGCTTCAAAACAATCAGCTTACCTTCTATATAGTAACACAGTAGCTACAGCTGAGACACGGCAATCCGCTCTGCCACGTGAATCAGCTGAGAGTTTAAAGGAGAGAAAATCACAGGGGCGGTTGGGCAGCCAGCCAGCTGATCGATTGTCGGAGCTACCAGTTCATCCAAACCATTCCGAACCGGCTGAATCCCACCCCTGCTCTAAAGAAATCTAGCTTGCTTATCAAGGCAAGCTCTGGAAAACCAAGATAATAAAATGCCCCTGGCTCTCAGACATCTTTAAATATTGTACAAAATATTGAATGATCGCAATAATAAGGACATTGACCAGATGCAGGAGTGACAGCTGTTTGGAACAGAAGTAAATGTAGAGCAGTTCAAATGTTGCTCCCTCTGGCACAGAAAAATTTTCAGGCATTTTTACATAGAATATCAATCAAAGTAAAGCATACTGTAGTCAGAACTCTGCATGTTTCCCCCCATGGTCTCTTGATAATGCTGGACTCCTTCAGTGCTAAAAGATTATTAAATGGAATGAACCCTTAGGCCAATCCTATGGAAATTTAAATGCCAAAATATCTCATTGAGGTTTTTATTTATTGCACAGTTTCTCATGCCTGGGGTTCTCCTGATTTTTTTTTTCCCCAGAAAGATGGTAGAACTGCCTGTTTCCATTTTTATATAGTGGAGAATACAGACTTAGCCTGAAAGTTGGAAGTTTTTATATATATTAAAAAAAAAGTTTGTGAGTTTTTAAAACTTTGAGAAAGGTCAATAGGCTTGGGGGCCATTCTAATCTCCAAGGAGAGAATAGTCTGTAAGGCAGAGGCTACAGCAGAAAAAAAACAAACAGTCTACTAGTTTCCACCAATCAACACTCTGGCTAACGGGATCTGCAGCATGCCCAATCTATGGGATCGAGTTGGATGGGTAGAATCTTGGAAAAAGACAGTCAGGTCAGGTCAGGTCAGGTCACCTGGTCCCAGCCAGCACCTTGAATTGTACCTGGAAACACATCAGTTGTCAGTGCAGCTTACAGAGTCATGGTGTTAACAAATGCTGTTGTAGCCAGCACTAATTATTACAGCCAAGGGTTATATTAAATTAGATCAAACATCTTGTAAATGCAGCCACATTATACGTAGGTTTGCATTGTACAAGTTTATATTATAATATGTTTAATTTGGCTCTTGATTATCTTATTTCTGGGACACATCATGCACTTAACCTGCTAAAGGACCATCAAGGTTACTATCCCTAAGGTTAACATATTGCGTAAATGCACAAGTTAGATCTATATTTGAGCTGGTGAAGGTTGTCGTGGGAACAGAGTGTTCTTATTTATTATAACTCTATGAGCATTTTGCCAATAATATTTTTTTTTATTTGGGAGGTAAGGAAAGAGATGAAAACTCCATCAATTTTTCTATTGCTTTTCCTTCCATGACTATAAACTAGACTAAAACAATGTTATTGTATATTAGCCCTATACTTATGCTTGAATATTCTGAAATATGTTCATACAAAAGAAGAAAAGATGAATGTAAGCTCAATATTTAGTTCCAACAAAAATGCAATATAAAACAAAAGACAGAAAGCCATATCTAAGAAGAGCTACAACATTTTATTTATCAGCTTGCCATAATATAAAATTATCTTGGGTTGAAAATAGACAGATAAGACTAAATCACCTCTTTTTTAAAAAATAAAAAAAACCAGGATGTATATTTTACGGACCATTGCTACAAGACATTCTCCTACATTTTGTTTTTAAATCCAAGAAAAATAAAGTTCAGCTTTTTTCTTTTCTTTTTTTTTTTAATAAAAAAAAAAAGCAGATGGAAAAGTTTGCCTTCTGCTCCACAAGTCACAAGAGACAAATGAAACATCTTTGGCAGTTCTTCAGCCAGTTTCGTGCACATCTGATTAATGAAATGAAAGTGTTAGGAGCCATTTGTCTTTGAAATGAGAAATAGAGGCTGATGAGGGTGGAAACAGTACACCTGAACAATCGCTTTTCCTACACCTTCCCTGATCATAATTCTTTGCAGAAGCAAAGTGTAAACTTTGTTTTACTTCTGAATAAGAAAATTCTATGTTCATACTTTAGAGAACACTGCAATTTAAGTTGACCAACAACGAATAACTTTGTAGTAATTAAATCCTTTTTTTTCCAATGGGACTATTCTGCATAACTAGTGGAGCCCTTGATGCTCTCTGAGCTTAGTTGTTTGCTTGCAGATATTTCATTATCTGACTAGGTGCAAGTAAGTGTGAGATTTGGTCTCCGTTTATATACAGTAGCTTGTCCTGCTAGTGTTAGTAAGGGTGTAGTTTTCTCCTTGGTAGTTTTTTTGATTAGGGTCATTGTTTTCTGCTTAATTGTCAGGTCTTAAGCCCTGCTTACCTAGGTATTGGCTGCTAGACAGAATGTCTCTTTGGAATGGTGTGTAAATGTGGTTTATCTCTATGCGTTGCTTAACTAGCTCAGAGACCCTGCCACAATTTCTAGATTATTTTACCTACATAATTAGATCAGCACAGATTTTTTTGAAAGCATTTTTAAGGGATTCCTAAAATCAAGTATCTTCTCAGTTAAAACACATGTTTTAATTTAGAAAACGTAAGACAGAGCCTCATTCATCTACATCATTAAAGAAAGAACAACGCACACCAGGGCAAACAACAACAACAACAACAACAACTTTAGAGAAGATCCATTTCTCTTCTTTTATGTGTGTATGCATAAAATAGCAAGGTGGGTGTTATATCAGTAAGCATTGTTGAGTATGCAACACAAAGTTCACAGAATGTCATAGCTAGTTTATCAATGTTTACCCACTAAGTAGATTAAAGCAATCTGATTATTCAGGCTGGTACTCATTGCAAGTAAAGGATTTAGACAGATTTCCTGTGTTCATATTATCATTGCTTTTAGTTCTCTTGTGGGGCAGATTCAAGGCTTGTTTAGCTTTAGAAGTTTCATCAAAGTTTGCATTTTTAAAAACATTTTTTTTTCGTTTCTGTTGCTCTGAATAACAGATGTTTATTTAATTGTGGCAGATGTATGACCTTTTCAAATGAAACACCTAAGGATGGTTTGGAGAAATTAGATTAGGATGAGACTGCCTAACTCCTTGGCAATATTCTCAGCTGTGATCCTGGCACCTCTGGGGGAGTTCAATCTAGAATTGTCACTATCTGTGGTCACAGATAGTGACAGTTCTATCTCAACCAGATATTCAGTAGAACATCTTCCAAGATTCTGTGATGAAATCCATCCACCTCCATGAGATGCCGTAGGAAGACTATTTTGTTTATCTTGAGTCCACACAACATGAAGGTTGAAATCTTCCCTTAAGAAATGAGGTGATTCAAATGGGAGTTTCAAGAGGACCACAGGGGCTCTGTGGGCTACGGTCCTTTCACTGGCAGGGGCTCCTTTCAATATGAAAGCCTCTAAGTTGCCAAAGTATGAACTTGCAGTCATCACTCCATTGGCCAACATGATGCTGCCAGCTAATGCTGCCATAATCAAAGCACTTGCCTAAAGCAGAGACCCCACACACCCACTTTACAGTCTGTTTCTGTTGCTCCCCTCTGGGAGGAGGTTTAAAAGTGTTTCTAGAAGGACTACCAAATTCTGTAACAGCTTTGTTCCCTATGCCATCCATCTGGTAAACTTGCAAGATTCATTTTTCTTGCCATGTACATGTATACATCCGAACTAGACCGTGTCGTTTCTCTGTGTCATATAATAATATAAGTGGATCTATGTATACTTTTTATTTATTTGTCATGTTTATGTAGTGTACATTAGAGGTGGTGACCTTTGAGAGATGTATGCAAACGTAAAATGCAAATACATTTTAACGTATGCCAATTAGAATAACTTTATTGTCACTTTATATGTACACTAAGTCTGTACCTCTAAAGATTAGATTCTACTCAATTCTCATGATACTTCAATGTACAACTATTGATATACATTCCAAATCGCTTTGGGCATCCTCCAGTCTCCTTAGTAAGTTCCTCTCTACAATCCTCACTTGAACCACATCCCAAACATTGCAAGTTCCATCCAATTTTAAAAACCCATTTCAAATCCTATCCGCAATCTACTTTACCTCCAGTGTTGCTACATCTTTCTACTCCACTGACAGCATCGTTCACTTCACCACAATCTGATTTATCACCAAGCAGAGAATAGCCATCAAAGGATGTCATTATTTATTCTGCAAAGGAAGTTCTCAGTTTCACTGGCTTCTTTTTTCCCCCTCAAGAATGTCTTTGGGTTCCAAATAGGCCCCATACTCTTTCTTTGAAAATAAAAGTATTATTTAGCTACAGCTACAGCTAGCCTTGCGTGCAATCCCACTCACTCATGTAACAGTAATTAAGTGGGTTTATTCATATTCCCCAGCAGTTCCCTTCACCAAAAATCCAGAACTATCTCAATTAAGCCCAGCCAAAAGCAGACCGATGCTAGTCCACAGAGCAATGGCCAATGAGTTCACAAGGCACTTGAAAGTTTCCCCAACCTGATAAATCCACTGGGCAAAACTAAATCCATAATACAAGAGGGTTCACAGGTAAGAAAAGTCTAGAGGTCACAAGGCACAATCCAAAATCAAGACATGTTGTCAAATCCAAAGTCAAGGCAGGAATCCCAACAATCAGGAATCACACAGCTAGGAAATGTATACATTGTTCCCAGCATCATCTCCATCTGTCTGCTGTGCTAAATAGCCAGCTTCTGTTGCAGCCCATCAAGAGGGACAAGGCCAGGGGTGGGCTGCTGGGAGTTCGCAGAGGTTCGGGGGGACCCTTAGCAAAGATTCTGTGGGGTTTGCCAAACCGCCGGATCCCACTCCTGGCTGGCTTGCACCTGAATCTGTAATTAAAATTGGCCAAACATGTCTCCTCAAATAGATTTGAGCTCTGCAATAAAATTATGCACATAATGCCCTCTATGACTGAAGGCTGAACCTTTAAAACAAAGTCATCAGAGAATTTTATTTATAAAAGAAAGTGCATGATAAAGGCTGCTCTCTAAGTTGCACATTATTAACAACAGTGTTGCTCAGGTTTTTAAAAATAATTGTATATAATTATGAGCAAATATCTTGTTAAATTGTACACTACCTTATAATTGCCTTCTGAATTCAGCAGCTTCTTTAGTGATTGAAATAACTGTATGATTAAATGCAAGGTTAAATGATATTGAACTCTGATAATTCTATTGCACTTCATGTAGCTTACCACTGATGAGAGAAATATAGGATTTCACTGTAATTCATTTGCTGAAAGGAAAATAGGAATAATCATACCAAACCATAGATTGCACAACAATACTGTGACCAAGGAAACAAAATCTTACCACTATCTACACTATCAAATGTATTCAATAAATAAATAAACTGCCCAGAGACATTTGCTATGAGATGGGTGGCAAATTTAATATTGATTTATGATTTCATTGAATTAAAAATCCAACCTCTTGTTCAGTGCCGAAATCCAAACTTAAGCATCTCAGACGGCTACCTAGCTACCACCTGAACACACCCAATGAAGAATATCTCACCAATTAATCACCTTTTTTGGATAATTGGCTTTACTGTTAGATTGTTCCTCTCTCTGGAAGTATTTTTACTCCAAACATTAAAAATCATTTATTTGCAAATCTGTTCCGGTGACTAATGTGAAGAAGCATCCAAACAAAGAAGCATCTTAGTGCTGTCCAAACCAAATTCTTCTATTTCTAAGAATGCCTTATGTCTACACATTCATTATTCAACAAAATGGATGGATTTTAAATGGATCGTGGCCAAATTAAACAGCCATTTTGTAAAAGTAAAGACAGAACATATTCTATTTGGGGGGAAATTACATAAATGAAATCCTGAGTATAAGATTGATAGCAATAAAACTTTTAATGCTGTAATCTTCACACACACCATTGGGAGACTCACAGTAACACACATACACACCCCGAAACTTAGACCCACTCCATAGCTTGCATAATGCTTAGAAATTATGGGAGATGTAGTTCAGAACGAAAGTCCCTAGTTCATCTTAACCAGTTTAAACCATCAAATGCCAGTTGCTTGCTCCAATGAGAAATTATTTCGCTTTCCTATTGCTCTCACTTAAATCTCAGCATAAAATTAATCTGTGATGCCTTGAAATACGATTGGGAGACAGGCTTGACCTATTTATTTGTTTACTTAGGTGTTTATGAAAACAATTTTATGCTGGTGCTGTTCCATGATTAGCACTCAACATGGTTTAATGATGAAAATATTAAGTCAAGGCTGAAAAAAGCAAAATGCCGAAATGCATCAAGCAGTATAATCAGGAGGATGAAGGAGATCAACTAAACACTAAATTGCAGTTAAGTTAAATCCTCATTAATACCCTTTCAGCCAACATCCAGCTTTGGTTTGGGTTAAGATTCCATCAATATGCTGTTGGTACACGTCTGGTACACTATATGTCAAGGAGGAAGGGAAGTAAGTAAGTAAGTAAAAGAAATAAAAGTAAACCTTTGCTTTCTCCTTTAATTAAAAATAGCCAGGTTTTTATTTTGATAGTTGGAGAAGAAAATGATGACCTTTGTGTTCCATCCAAAGTCAGCTCTACAATTGGTTCAATTGCCTTCTTTGCTATGCCCTCTAATGTTTCACTCCAATCAGATCCTTCCAAAGTGTTTGTAGACTAGATTAAGATTCCAAACCAGAATTTTCCCATATTAAGTAAAGGAGATTCATTTTAGGCACTCATATAGGAATAAACGTCAAGATATTCAAGGTAATTTAGTTCTAATGCTAATGCTAATGCCTTATTTTACTGCAAAAGAGAGAGTCGGAACTTAATGTTTCTTTTTCTTTTCTTTTCCCTACTTTTCTTCACTTCTTTCCCCTTTCCTTTCCCTCCTCATTGCTCTTTTATTTACTTTTGTATTTTGTATTTTATAATACTTAATAACTTAATAAAAAATGTTTGGGGAAAAAAAAGAGACTTTAGTTCTAAGTAAATTGGCATAGGTTGGCAGTACATAGTTTCCAAGAAACTTCCCCAAGATTATCTTTGGGGTTATCTTCTAAGCAAATGCTGATTTAAAAAAACAATAGCATTGCTCAAAATCAGATGACTCCTAATTGTCAAATGATATGGACAAGGCTAGGGAATGGTTCTGCATCACATTTCCTCTGCAAGATTGCAAAAAACTCTGAAAATGTATCTCCAGGGAGCTTCTAAAATATTGCCAGTGGGTGAGTTTTGCAGTAGTGTTGAATTTATAAAGCCCATGCAAAATTAAACTCAGTGGGATTTGCTTTTGAGTAAGTACGTATTGGTTCACTCGGAAAATGGATTTTTTTTTTTAAAGCTGAGTACTTAAAACAAAACTTACTTTAAATACAAGCTGAAAATCCAGCCCTGAAAACTTCATGGCTTATCTAAACTCCAAATTCCAATCTCTAATTAGTTGTTACATCACTTATTTATCCTTTCCACCCTATCTCATTATAGAAGCACTGCTTAACACTTAACCACTCTTAAATAAATAATCCCTTTAAATCCAATCAAACCTTTTTGCCTGAATCAGGATTACTGGATTTCTTTCTTAACAAACATATTGAATTTCTGTTGAGTTATTTTCTTGGCTGTTTCCCTGGATTAAGTTTCATTGTGTTGTGAATGTTTGAAAACCAAGCCTACGTCAATGACATATGAGTTAAATATCCATTCAGACTTTTTGCTGTGCAGTGTTGGAAATTGAATGTAATGGTATCTGCATGAAATTCCCAAATGACACAGTTATCAAACTGTATCCTTCTTCCTGATAATTAGCCTAGACAGGGATGTCAACTTGTAATTCTCCAGCTATTACTAAACCATGATTCCTTATTCTGGGTCATACCTGATTGAATTTCTGGAAGTCTCAGATCAGAAACACATGGAGAGACACTCTTACATTAGATTTGGAGCTGTTCTGCAAAGATATAAAATACAGATAGTCCTTGATTTACAACAATTTCTTTAGTGACCATTCAGAGTTACAAGAGCACTGAAAAAAGTAAGTTTTTACCATTTTTCACACTTATGACTGTTGCTGTCAGTGTCCAGTGGTGGATTGCAACCTGTTTCACCATCAGTTTGGTGAGCACGTACCAACTTGAAAACTTACCTTCTATGTTACTTCAGGTGAATAACACAGCTGAGGCGCGGCAGATATACCAATCTCTCTCTAAACAACTTTTTCTCCAAGTTCTTAAATCACCAGATTCTGGATTCAGGTTCATTTTATTCCATATTACATTTTATTTTATTTTTATTTTTACATTTATATACCGCCCCATTCCGAAGACTCGGGGCGGTTTACAGCTTATAAGCA